>LZPO01076264.1:46612-59563 GCA_001675575.1 Neotoma lepida
AAGTAAAAGGAAAACCCAGGTAACTTGACTGAAGTTGCCTTGGAAACTGGAACTAAGAGGATGCGGAGGGCGGAGTAGGTACACCTTCCCACTGTGGCTGCCTTGCTCATTTACAACACAGCTCCCAGGTACTGTGAGTCCATTGTGTGCCCAACCCTTTAAGAACAGGGTTACTGCCACATGTGGGAGACTGATGTTAGTTCTCCTTCACCTGCAAAGCACACCTAGGTCTGTGGCCCCAAAGCTGCCTCCTCACTTCCTATCCCACAGGTATAGGAGTCCCCTGAAAACCAGTCCACTCACTTCCTACAATAGTTCAAAAAACAAGGGCTAAAAAGCCACCAGAAATTCCAATTCTCTGCTGGACTCATATAGAAATGACTCAAAACCGGCAGGCAGAGGCTGGTGCCAAATTTCTCAGAAAGTTCCCTTAGCAGCCCTGCCACCTGCGATGCTGGGTGCCAGCCTTCTCAACCAGCAGCATCTCTGTCCCTGGAAAGACACTCTGAGCAAAATCAACCACAGACGCCCAGTCCAGCCCCAGGGTCATTGTCTGCCAGAAGTGGGTGCTGGGGTCTGACCCTGAGCCATGTAGACAAAGAGCTGTACTCACAGGCAGCTGGAGTCGCCTCCTCTCTATTCGCTCTCTTGCTCTCTCTCTCTCTCCTTGGTGACAGTTAAAAGGCACAGAGGATGCGATTGCCATTTATGTAGACAAAGTGTCCGCCTCCCGAAGCCAATCAGCAGCTTTCTCTGTCTTATTTACCCACAGCCTCTCCTGCTCCTCTCCCTGTGTGCCTCCTGCTCCACAGGATGGAGCCCAGCAGGGCAGAGAGGGAACAATGGGGCCTGGAGAGAGGTCCAGGAGAGGTGGGTCCTGGGTTCCTTGTCACTGTGTGGGACCCAGACTAGGAGACTGGAGACTCCTAGCAACTCAAACCCTGGGCTCCATTCTAGGGAAGAAGGCTGCCTCAGGCCCTGCTTCAGCCATGGGGACCACTGGAATGCTGCCTGACACAGGAGTTGTCAGGGACTAAGAGTCCTAAACCTAAATCCCACTCAACTCCTTCAATGAACAGTACTGGTCCCTTTGGCCAATCCCCATTTAAACTACGTTGGGTTATGTCCAGTGGGTAGGAGTGAGAAGGGGCAGACCACACATCCTGCTAATCAGTATGACTTATGGGTCTGAATTTGTTTTCTTTGTAAGGGGTACACATCACCATATGAATCTAGAAGAGGCTCCTGGGCCGTGCAGATGAGGAAGAGTGGAAGAAGAACCAATTCTGAACACACACACACAGAAAACACACATGTGCATAGACCACACACACATACATACAGAGTATACACACATGCAGAGAGAGCAGAGATATGCACAAAGAACATACATACATCAACAAAGAGCATACATATATGCATAAAGAGTACCCACACGTTTACAGAGGACACACTTGTAGTGCACACACACATTAATAGAGTATACACACATGCAGCGAGAGCAGACACATACACAGAGAATATACACACACAAATAGCACACACACACTCATAAAGGGTACCCACACGTGTACAGGTGTACAGAGGGCACACATATGCATAGAGTAGACACAAACATTAACAGAAAACACATCCGCATGCATAGGCAATACACACATACAGAGAGAGCACACATATGTATAAAAGGTACCCACCCATGCTCAAAGGGCACACACATGTGAGCAGAGAACACATACACACATGCACAGGGAACACATACATACACAGAGGCACACACAAATGTGCCTGCATGTGTATACACACACCAATACAAATGTATGCATGCAGTCACTATGCTCATGCATGTGTACACATAAAATGTACATGTATGCAGGCATATACATACACTGACATATACACACACAGCTGCATATCTAACACACACGCACCATGTCAGGGTCTGTATACAGTCTAGAGTCAGGAATTCTCCAAGGAGAACTGACCATCCGTGATGCGGCCCCAGTAGGATCTCTTCACAGACACCTTTGGGACAGAGGCAGTGGCTTCCAGAACAGCAGAATATACAAGAGATGGTGTGGCAGGAGGAGCCAGCACATAGTTGCTGGCCATGGATGAGGGACCCTGGCCCCCAGCACAGGCAACTCCCTCTCCTACCGGTGCAGACAGCAGCCATGCCCACAATGGNGGATGTAAGGAGATTAGGTCCACTGCACAGATGGAGCTCCCCAGCACATGGTACCATCATCAACAGAACCGAGCTTGAATGGGCAGGAGGCTGGCAATGCCACCCACCCCCAGGTTACCGGTTACCTAGACTACTGGAGAAAGGCTACAGTGAGGTGGAAAAGGCTGTCACCAAACTGGACAGATAGCCTCAGACTGATGCCTCCCTACCTCAGCCTCACTGTTGTCCATATTCTTATGAGGAAGAGGAGTCCCTGATCAGGGAGGACTGGCCGGGAGCACAGGCTACACACGCTGAATTCTAGGAAGATCAGACTCATGGGAAGACATAGAGCTCTACCCAGAAGAGGGTCCTGGAAAAACTGGCTGCATACAAGAAGCCAGGGCACCCAGGCACAAGTTCCTGGAGATGAGGTCCATGGGCAAAGCAAAACCCTCTGTGTAATGGAGATTTTCCCTGAAAGCATGTGGCATTCAAAGCTTCTCTTCTAGCCTTTTCACATTCGTTCCCTGAGTCTCACAATCCCTTTCTCCCAAGCACCAACTTACAGTTGGGGAAACCACCTCAGGGAGGTCAGGGGACTTACTGAAGATCACACAGCTGCAGACAGACATTTGAGGATATAGGCAATGTTTAACTTAATTTAAATACTACACAATGTATACATGTATGGAAACATTAACCCATCATCATCATTATTGTTATTATTATTATTATTATTATTGGAGGGGTTCAAGACAGGGTTTCTCTGTATAGCCCTGGCTGTCCTAGAACTCACTCTGTAGACCAGGCTGGCCTCAAACTCACAGAGATCTACCTGCTTCTGCCTCCTGAGTGCTGGAATTAAAGGTATGTGCACCACCGCCCAGCTTACCCTAACATTATATAAACTGTTTCTATTCTTAAAAATCAGTCAACAAAGCTGGGGAGTAGTGCACGCCTTTAATCACAGCACTCAGGAGGCAGAGGCAGGCTGATTTCTGTAAATTCCAAGGCCAACCTGGTCTACAGAATGAGTTCTAGGACAGTCAAGGCTACACAGAGAAACCCTGTTTTGAAAATTCCATCCCTCCAAAAAAATTCGGTCAACAAAATAAGATAGATGATGGCATAGCCTGGGATGAGGCCAAGGACATCCGTACAGCACAGGGTCTATGCTTGCGTGCTCCAAAGACATGTGGGCCCTCAGAGGTTTGAAGCAGAATGTGAATGTCTTAGGTTCACGTGTAGAAACTCACCAGCATATCTCAGGGGGAAAATGGGAGGTTAGATGAGAGAGTTGAGACACCTAAGATTTATTTAAGAGTAGAAAGGAAAAGCTTCGGGGTGGCATGGGAAGACACTGAGGTATAGGGTCTGGCCAGAAGGCCCCAGGCCCTGTACTGGAATCTGCTCTCACCACCTGTGAGGGGGAACAGCACTTTCCGCATCACAGTGAAAGTAGATAGGTCAGCATTTACAACAGAAGCAAACCAAGAGGAATGGAGCTAACAAAAGCCGGCAAAAGCTCTGCGGGGTTACGGGGAGCCACACAGGAAGGTGAGGCTAAATGGAAACAAACCCGTGCTGAATAGGAACAGCCAAGGTTATAAATACTTGAATTCTTCTCTAACAGGCGAAAAGACTCAGTGCCACTGTAATAAAAATCCAACACATGCACTCTGAAATAGAAATGGAAATGCGGAAGTCTAAGAAAGGCCAGTGGGGTTCTGAGAAGGAAGATCATGATGGCAGCGAGGTGGGGGGTTGGGGGGTGGAGATAGGGGGACAATATGCTCCACAATCACAAACACAATGGTACTGTGTGCAGTGTGTGGGATGAGGTCTGCTGGGTGCAAAAAGACTCATGGGTAGTTAAATAGAATAGAAATTCCAGGAGGCAAAAAACAGAGCCCTGAGTGTGGAAAATTGACAGGTGCACATTGCAGACCAAAATGGAAAGGGTGGGGTACGAGACACTGCAACAACTGTGCTCCACTTGGAAGGACACGAAGTTGGATGCTTTCCTCACTGCATCCTGATGGCTAGGGGCAAGCTTCTAAAAGAAACCGAGGTGCCTTTCATGATATTGGAGCAAAAGGATTTCTTAAATGGTTTACTTTTTCAGCTAACCATAAAAGATAGACAGTTTGATTGTTGTTGTTGTTTTTCTTTTTTTCCTTACTGGTACTTCCAACTACAAAAGCCAGAAACTAGAGGGAGGCTTTAGAGGCATCTTCTTACTTATGAGTGAGCAGCTATAAATAAAAAAATAAGAAAAGGCCGGGCAGTGGTGGCACATGCTTTTAATCCCAGTACTCAGGGGACAGGCGGATCTCTGAGTTTGAGGCCAGCCTGATCTACAGAGTGAGTTCCAGGACAGCCAGAGCTACACAGAGAAACCCTGTCTTGAAAAATCAAAAAGAAAAAGAGAGAGAGAAAAAACAATAGAAGAAAAAAGAAAAGAAAAATAAAAAAGAAAGAAAGAAAAGAAAAAAATTATAAAAAAAGCAAGCATTTGTGAGACATAGAATCCAGGATTCTCCTGAGCATGTGAATACAACTTTGTGGTTGGTAATCAGAGAAGAGAACTGTTTATTAGGAACAGATAGGGTTGAGACAGTTTTATAGGGAAACCTGTGTCTTGACCACTTATCTACACTCTCTTTAAAATTTTAATGGCTTGCTTATTAATTCAGGTGGATTTCCAGGTCAACAGTCATACTTTCTCTGAGTGTAACGATTCACTTTTTCCTGGCCTTTCCTTTCATTGTTTTCTGGCCTCCCTTTGCTGCATGCTATGGCAGGCCCAGCTACACCTGGAGCTCTCACGGTGCAGCCAATGCTATTGAACAGATGAGTGTTCAATCTAGTTTAAAGGTTAAAATAGACTGTTTACAAACAAGCAGTGTGAATATTTCCCCCATTAAACACAATGCTAGTATAAAACTCTAATTGAATTGTATTAAAAAGATTTGTTTTCACCCCATTATGGTAGTGATACACTTTTTACCTTTTAAGATATGGCAACTAGAACACTTAAAATTGGCAATTACTTATATGCCTGGCCCTGGAAACCTTTACTCCTAAACAACAGTGAAAACCTTTACTCCTGAACAATATTGGTTAGAAGCACTTAGCAAGCTGCCTGGTCCCACTGACTTTGAAAGGAATGCTTCTAACATTTTTTTTTTACTACTAATTATAACTGGGAATTCAGCATTGGATTTTCTTCTGTTCTTATTCTTATAATAAATGCTTTAGTTAATCAACTTTTGTATTGGGAGAGGAAGCCATATAGCATTCCTTAGCCAAACTGTTGGTGTGATGAGCCACAGGTAGTTTGGATTTGGAGTGTCCCCCAGAGATCACTGGCTGAGCCCCAGCAATCCCTCCTCTACATCCTGCACCATCAATGGTGCTGTTTGGAGGCAGTGGAAGCTTAAGGGTTTGATTTACTGAAACTGGGTCATTGAAAACGTGCCCTTGAAGGGGAGTTTGGGGCCTCAGCCCCTTCCTCTTCCTTTCTTTTGTACTTGGCCAAGAGTTGAGGGGATTAGATTTCAGGGACACTTGAGAGAACTGTATTTTCAATTTATTGAATGCAAGGTTCCATACGTGTCCAATAAACTAGTGGGTTCCTCAACTGTGGGTTTGACTATCTATGGGAAGAAATGTGTTTTAAAATTACATCTGCACTGAATATATACATGTTTTTTCTTGTCACTATCCCTGTACAATACAGCATTAACAACTGTTCACACTCTCTTAGGTATTGTATGTAATCTAGAGAGGACTCACAGGTATGGGAGTAGGTTGGAAGCTAAATAGGCCAGTTTTAAAAGGGCACTTAAAACTTCATGGGTAACCGGTGGTGGTGGCACAGGCCTTTAATCCCAGGCAGGTGGATCTCTGAGTTTGAGGCCAACCTGGTCTATAGAGTGAGTTTCTAGACAACCGGATTACACAGAGAAACCCTGTCTTGGAAAAAAATAAAATAAAATAAATAAATAAAGATAGATAGATAGATAGATAGATAGATAGATAGATAGATAGATAGATAGATAGATAGAAAATTCGTGGGAGTTGGCCTCTTCAGGATCCATCCCTCATGGGTACAGAAACAATTACAAGTAATAGAGACATGCTGGAATTTTCCATTCTGGTAGCCTATTTATAATTTCTCTCTACAATTGTACTAAGATTTCTTGTGTGTGTTTAGAATTGTATTATACTCTTTTCCCCCCAGCATAATATTTTTATAAATTATTTGGGAATTTCACATATGCACCTCTTATTCTTCCCAAGTCCACCCTCAGAAACTTGTGCTGCCCCCAAAAACAAACAAAACGACAACAACACAAAAAGCCACAAAGTCCAATTCGTATTGCACATATACTCATTGGAGCTTGTCAAACTCCCAGTGGCCAGCCCCTTAAAGAAAATTGAGTGTCCCTCCCCCTCGGAAGCTATCAACTGTGAAGAGCTACACTTCAGCATCTTTATNACAGTTTTTAAGGACTCTCTTCAACAGCTTCCTGTCTGTCTGGACTGTTTCTTTCTGTATTATACTCTTGATGGAATAGAATGTTTGTAGTTTAATTTACTAATACACTAACATTACTGGGTTGATTACTCAAATAACTTGATTCAAATTTGAAAAATCTCCATTTCTTCCTCAGCCCTCCAAGGGAGTGTCCTCCAGGCGGAGTCACTTCTGAGGTAGCTCAGAGTTCTGTGAGGGGATTGTCTCAGGTCTGGGATCGTGAGCCCTCTGAGACTTATGAGGTGACCTGCCTGAGGATGAATTTTAGTCCTCATTGCTTTGATGGCACTGGTCCCGTGCTGCATGCTGTCTTGAAAGCCCNGAACTGTTTACCTCAAATCTGGTCCTGCACTTCTGGCTTTCCAGCTGGGCTCTAGTACTTCCTACTCTCTAGCTTCGTCTCATTCTCCTACCCACGGCCCCACCTTTCCTGTTCCATCTCTCTTCATTTGACAGCTTGATTTTTTTAAACATATATTGCTTCCTTCTTATGCTTCTGTGACATTTTTTCCTAAAGCTTTTATGCAGTTGAAGTATAGTAAAATTATAGTGATTAACTAGAAGAGCTTGCATTGAAAAAATAGAGAATAAATGCAAAATACAGTTGGTCGTGGATTCTATAGAGAAGATAGCAAAATTCATTCCTGAAGAATACTAGCCAGTAGGGCTTTGAAATACCTTTTGAATGCTGATGCTTCCCTTTTAGATGGAACATTTGTGATGATTTTTCATCTTTGGTTGGCCCATAAGAAATAAATCACATGCAAGTTTAATATTTAAGGGACTCTGAGGAACCTTCATATGAAGCCAGAATAGTGCCCGGGCCCCAGAAAATGCTTCAAAATGCATCTTTCCCTGAATGACAGCGCAGAACATGCCAGGCTATGAAGTGAAAGTAATTGCAGTTCTAATCTCAGCTGCCTTCGCTGTGAGAAAGATTGTATGCCATCTTCCTCACCTCTTCCTCCTCAGACGGTGCACTGGCCAAGTGGAGCGCAACCTTAATTCTGGTTTTGATGGAGACCAGTAGGAGCCAAACTTGCAGAAATCGTTTTTACTCACACAGATGCAGACCAATGATTTCTTCCCATGGATTCTCCCCCTCACCCTTGCCCCCCCCTCTCTCTAGGCCAGGCTGGCTTCAAGCTTACAGAGATCTGCCTGCATCTGCCTCCTGAGTTCTGGAATTAAGGTGTGCACCACCACCACCACCTAGGGGATTGTACTTTTCAATGAGAACAGTAACCAGTAATGTAAATTAAACTGTCTAGGCAGTTGAAAGGAAAGAGCATTTTACGGAACAACAGATACTACTCAGGTAAGGAAGATTTCATACTGATGAATCATCTCTTGTGTATGTGATGCGCTTGTTTAGAATAGAGAGTTTAATCTTCACAGGAACCTGCCAAGGTAGGTTCCACTAAAACCCCCATTTCACAGATGAGGAGGCTGAGGTAAATGAAGTGCCTGATGCCCCCTTGTTGTGCATGATGTCGTGAAGGAGACGCCTTGTTGCCTTGTCTGCTACTGAACTGCAAGCCTGCCTTCATCGTGTCACCACTGTGTGCGAGTTCCAGCAGGGCCTGTATGTCTACACACATGTGTAACCAGCTACGCAGTCACAATAGAACCAAACAGTTTGCCAAGGCTTCAGCCAAAGAGGAAGCATTTTGTCATCAATAGCACCCATTCTCCAGAGAGCCTTCCTTTCAGAACACATTCAGTAATGCGGAGCCTGAGAGTCACAATCGAAACAGTGCCTTTTCAGCAACTATAATCTGACAAAATGTAACACTTACTTGCTGAGAAGTTGGAGTCTTCACAGGTCCACTCTGCTTTTTGAGGAGAAGGTGGTAACTCAGCTGTGAACTTGGTGCTTGGGCAGTTACTGTCTTTGCAGCTTGGCTCCTATTCATTTCTTCGTCCTTGCATTTTAGCCTCGCATTCTGGTTAAACTTTAATTTCTGATGGTATAAAGGTCAAGGCAGTCTAGAGAAAGCACACGTGCTTGGGGGTTGGGGTGCCGCTCTTCTTTGGGCTCCTAAGAAAATTCATCTGGTGAGCCTGATTTACACTAAGCCCTGACGGCATGGGTCTGTCTTACTGCATAATCCTAACATCTATGCTTTTTCACATAGCCTCAAATTCATGTTGTTAGCCCTACTAGGTAAGTCCGTAACTTCAAGCTTCTGTCAGGAAAAGGCTGTCCTACACAAGGCCCTTCCCTCTGCCCAAAGCCTTTAAATTGCCAGCATATTCCTGGGGTCTCTAGAGCTAGACAATGGGCAGAACCCATCTGCTTGCCTTCCTTCCCAACCCCTTGACACTTGTGATACAAGAGACAATATGATGAATGAGATTTTGATTAATTTCAGAAAATTTAAGCTGACAGAGTTTCATTGATGCATAGAGGAGAGCCAAGGAAGTGTCATTGAGAAGGCACATCAGGAAAGCCCACAGAGCCCTAAGTGCTCGCCATCCAGGCAGGTCGCCAACTTGGGCCATCGGGAACAAAGAACAGAGTGGGTGTGTGATTGTGTATGGGCAACTGGGAAAGGACTGGGTCCAGGCAGCTGAAGATGGAATGGCTGTCACCAGAGGTAGTTGCCACAGGCTAGGGGATGGGTAGAGCTGTCTGTACTCCACAGTAGGGACAGGAATGGCGGTTGGGAGTGGGCTTGGACCCAAGGATTCATACTGAACTGAACTTGGGAGAGAATCTGGGTGACACTGAGGAGACTCCAGATCCCCCCCAGGAATTACTGGAGAAAAGACAGAGGGAAAAAAGCATGCCAAGGCAGTTGCACAGGGATCTGTTGCAAGATGTCCCACACTTCAAGTCTCCGCTGAGGCCTTTGATAGTTCTCAGCAAGGGAAGAATGAAGGGAGGACTCCTGGTGGCAATCGGTAGAAGAGCCCCAAGCCCTTCCAGGCCTCAAAGAAAGCCAACCCCAAGGACCACTCACAATGGGCCTTGCAAGCCACACTGTATACATAGTGTGCATCCCTCAACAGCAATGGAAGACATTGGAGCACTCTAGAAAGAAGTTCCCTTTGCTTACTTATGTTTTAACCTCACTGTGGCTCATGTGTGGAATCCAGGGGCAAGAGAGGGTAGAGTCGAGTTCTCTCTGCTTTCCTAAGGGGAGGAAAGCTCAGAAATCCAGGAGGGATTATAGGATGGCCTGGGGAGGAAAGAATGTTAAGATAAGAAAGGTAGACAGGTCTCAGATATGCATGTGCATATGTATGCGTTCGAGCCCATGTACACACATCAGGAAGTCTCTGGGGAAGAAGAAGGAACTGCAGAGATGGATTCTTGGACATGAAACCCAAGGGCAGTAGACTGTAGCTATGGACTAACAGAACATGGCAGATGAGACCAGCTTTGGCTCAGGAGAGATGGAGGACACTGAGCATTCAGATTGGGAATTAAATTTCCGATACCCTCTTCTTATCTAAGAGTAAATATCCGTAGGCCTTTCAGTATCTGAGCTTAAAATTCAGAAGAGGTGCCTGGACAGGAAATCAAGTTATGAGTGGAAAAGACTTGGCAGGAAGCAATAAGAAACACACGACTCTGAAGCAATAAGAACTGAAGCAATAAGAACACACAACTTAAAAAAGTTTCCCCTCAAAATAATAATCTCAGCACCCGCAGAAGCTGGGTGCTTGCACATCCCTGTAACCTCAGTTCTGAGGGAGCTGGAAACAGGAGATCACTGGGGCAGTCTGAGGGTGAAGGTTCCAGAATCAGGAGCTCCGACATCCAAGGGCAGAGCTAAAGCAGAGAGAGAAACTTTACCCTCTTTTACCACTTCTTGCCATCAATATTGTGGGTTATGTGGCACCTTGGTGAGGATGGACACTCCTTTTTTTAATTAATACATTGTGTTATTTCACAATTTCGTNTGTGTACCCTGTGCATGTGATTTCCTCTCCTGGTTAACTTCTACTTCCCTCCTACCCTCCCAAGCCTCCCCCCTCCCTACAAATCTCTTCTCCCTGTTTAGATGTTTCCGTTTGGTTTAGTGTTCCATGGGTTTACGGGGCCGTTTATGTGATCCGGAGTCTGGAGCTAACCATCACAGCCTGGTCTTGCCAGTGGTATACAACTAGATACGACATCTCCCTCCCTTAGAATCTTGCCAATAGGTAGGCAGAATCTGTGGTAGGGCCCCAGGAGTTTTCCCTCTCCATATTGATGGCTAGAGAGCCCAACTTCTATGGACCCAAGTCTAATTCTACACAGCTGCTGTGAGGTCATGGCTGTTATGGCTGTGTCATGCTTAGAAGGTGGTATTTTGCAGCCTCTCTCCCCTTCCTCTGGGCTCTTATAGTCTTTCTGTCTCTTTTCTTGCACTGCTCCCTAAACCTTAAAGGGGTGGTGTAAATGTCACATCTATGGCTGTGCCCTCAACTCTCCTTTACTCTCAGTGTCTTGTACAGCCATGGGTCTTTGCATTTACCTCTGTTCTCTGCAAAGAAAAGCTTCTCCAGTTAAGGCTGAGAGAATCAATCATGTCTCCGTGTGTATACACAGATACTATGCCAATTAAGCTAAGCAGCCATCTTAGGTTACCATCCCACAAGGTCTAAGACCTCTTTAGTCATGGGTTTTGGACCAGGTTTCCAGTATTAGGCATGGATTCTCTCATCTATAGCAAGCCCCAAATCCACTCAGGGAATGGTGGTTGTTACATCCATAATAGTCATGCCACAACTAAAGTGATGGGCATATCTTGCCTGGAAGGTTGGTATTATAATTTGTTGAGTTCTCAGCTGGGTTCAACTATTGGTGCTTTTACTGGCACCATAACCTTGCATAGCACCACCTGGAGTCATGAGAGCCAACCAGAATGGAGGATTCCTCAGCCCAGGTCCAACTTGATTTCTCCACACCTTGCATCTGAGGTGTATGCTGTCTACAGCAGTAAGGTCTCATAAAATAGTTGTGGTGGAAAACTAAGTATGAATTGCAAGAGCCTGTATTGTTTTGAGGGCTTTTGGGACACATCTCTGACCGATAACTCCTCTGGAGGTATCTCACACTTGGTCTCAGGGGTTTTGTCTAATGGCCCATTTCTTCTAGCACCTCTGCTGGCTGGTCCTGCTGGGTAGATACTCTTCATACTCTCCCTTGTGTTTTGAAACCAGCTTATCAGGTAGTAAGTTACTGAGTGTTTTCCTCACACTCCCTTTGCCCTGTTTGACCCCCTTTCTGTTCTCTCATTTCTTTCATCCCTCACTACTCTACCTGTTTGAACCTTCCCATCCCCAATATATTCCCTCTCTGCACTTATTTAAACTACGTGGTACTGTCTCTCCTCCCATCCCTTTTCTGCTGTCTTGGGTTCTTAAAGTGAGGATGAGTACTCTTTACTCAGCCTATGCAGTCAAATGTTAATTTCTTCTAGAAATGCCCTCACAGATACACTCAGACATAATGCTGTACCAGTTATCTGGGCATTGCTTTTCCAGTCATACTGACAAACAAAAATACCATGTCAGCACTATTGACAGGCTGCAGAGTAAGGAGGGAGCTGTCTTGGCATTATAGGGTGTTCAGCCACATCTGGACTTCGTTCACTAGGTACCACTCACCCTCATTGTGACAACCGTAAGTGTCTCCATGCATTGCTCATGTTTTCTGGTGGCAACATGATGATGGCTGAGAACTGTTGATGTAATGTGACCTTGCTGTGACCCAGGGAAGCAGAAGATAGCACATGCTGCTGCGGTGGATGCTATTCCTGAGATGGGGTGAGTGGGCTTCCTGCCATCAGCGACAGTACTGTGTGTGTTGCAGGAGTGAGGCTGTGAGTACAGACTTTACTGCTCTAGAGAGATGGTTTCAGGGTGGAAGGATGGGCCGCCCTACAGTACCAGCACTGTGGCTCAATGCACAGAGGAATGCCAAGGGAATCACACTTTCCTAGAAAAGCAACTCTAATGAGCACCTGATAGGAATATGAACTCATTGTTCTTGCAGAGAAAATTCAAAATTGCAATGTATTTATTCTTCTTCTGCATATGTGCAGGTGTGCATGTACCATGGTGCTTGTGTGGTCAGAGGACAACCTCGGGTGTCAGTCCTTGCCCTCCATCTTCAGACAGGCTCTCTCTTCTGTTTGCTGATATGTATGCCATGCTATCTGGCCTATGAGCTTCCAGGGAGTCTCCTGTCTCTATCTCCCATCTTACAGTCTGAATACTGGAATTACAGATGCCAATTACAGTG
>LZPO01076264.1:66121-83682 GCA_001675575.1 Neotoma lepida
CCTTTCCTGGAACTCACTCAGTAGCCCAGGCTGGCCTCGAACTCACAGAGATCCTCCTGCCTCTGCCTCCCGAGTGCTGGGATTAAAGGCGTGCGCCACCACCGCCCGGCTTGGTAAGGCCATCTTTTGAGAAGTTCTGCCAACCAACGTTTTTTTCTCACTCTTGCAGTTGTATCCATTGGCTTTGTACACAGCAGTATATTCTATACTGGGACAATCCAGTCTGCAGAAAGGCCCCAGTGATGCCAATGCTGGGGGGAGTGATGTCTCAATTGAGAAATATAAAATTTACAGTTTTGATCTCTGGCTCCCACTTGCTCCTTGAAAGTTTGACGTTTAGTTAAGAAGCATGTGTTTTTTATTTTTATTTTTTCCTCCTCAGAGGCCATTGGGGAGGAGATCAGGCTCCAATAGTTGGATATACAATATACACCTACGTGAAGTGTTGACATTCAGTTATTAGCAGAGAATAAAAAGATCAAACTGAATACAGACAGTAAGCTATCCATTACAATGTGAATTAATCTGACCCAGCCATGCATCTTACCTGTAGAATGTGATCAGTTAGTGAAGAGTCCTTACCCTCAATTCTAGAGTCAAGTTTTGCTGAAACAGATTAACAACTGGACAGGGTATAGTGAAGGCAGATTCTCAAATGGATCACTGCTTCCTTTAACTCACCATTACCACTTCGGTTCTTCAGTCTCTCACTTACACTAGGGCCTTTTACTTGAACCTTTTATGATGATAAATATACTCTCTTTGTACTCTCCGCAAGAACCACTATCTACTTATTGCTACTCAGAACTTAAAATATAGCTGGGGGATCCCCAAGGCTAAAACTTTCCTTTCATATATTTCAGTTCTCTTTGGACAGGGGACAGGGTATTTCTTGGCCTTGATCTCATAATCTTCTGTCTTAGAGTCATGAGTACAAGGGTGCACTACTATGATGGCTTTAGTAATTAATTATGTGTGTGTGTGTATGGTGTGCATGGATGTGTGTATCTATGTGTGTGTGTATGTGTGTGTGTGTGTGTGCATGAGCGTGCGCGCACACACATGTGAATATCCATAGTGCATGAGTAGACATCAGAGGACAGCTGGCAGGGGTTGGGTCTCACCTTCCAGCTTGTTTTGAGGCAGAATCTCTCTTGNTTTTTCTTGTCTTGTGCCTTGTTTGGAGGCATTGGTTTTCCTCTGGTTCTCACCTTGCACTTTGTTTTTGAAGCAGAGTGTCTCTTGTTCTAGCTTTCCAAGTTATTTCCAGGCAGTCTTTCTCGTTGTTCTCTCCTCTGCCTTGATTTTGAGGCAAGAGTGTCATTTGTTCTTTTTTTTTGATTTACACCTTGTTTTCAAATTGTCTTTGCCATTTTTCTTTGCCAATTTTCCAGGCTAGCTGGCTTACAGGCTTCAAGTGCTACTCCTGTCTCTGCTTTCCAGCTCACCCTAGAAATGTTGAGATTGTAGATGGGTAATGGGTACTCGGTACTACCACATCCATTTTTTTAAAGTAGTGGTTCTATGATTCAGAACTGAATTCATCAGACTTGTGCAGCAAGTGCTTTGACTCATGGAGCCATCTCCATGGTCCCCTTTTACTGTCTCATTAATGGAAGTGAATTTGAGGTTCTATGGACTAGTGNTATCATTGGACAGAATACACAAGGTCTAAGTCCACCTGTGGTCACCTGCTATGGAAGATCTTTCTGTATGCTGTAAATATGTGTTGCTCTGATTGGTTGATAAATAAAGTCATTTGGCCTATGGCAAATCAGGTTATAGCTAGGTGGGAAATTGAAGAGGGAGACAGGAAGAAGAAAGGAGAGGAGAGAGAGACACTAGCACTGCCAGGAGAAGCAAGATATGAAAATACCAGTAAGCCATGGCCATGTGACAACTTACAGATTAATAGGAATGGGTTAAGTTATAAGAGCTAGCTAGCAAGAAGCCTGCCATAGGCCATAAGTTTGTAAATAATATAAGCTTCTGAGTGATTACTTNATAAGCAGCTGCAGGACTGTGGGGCCGGGTGGGGCCAGAGAAAACCTTCTGACTACATTTGGCTGCCCAACGTGTTGGCTCAACTTTCCACCTAAAACTTGAGAGAACTTAAAAAGAAATTCTAAAATTGAGCTAAGAACAGCTTTCTACTTCATGTCTCATGCAGGCTGAGATATAGACATGCCAAGGTACAGAGATGCCACAGCATTGGGGCTTGAGCACAGCATGGTGGATTCCCACCTCGGTACACAGAGGTGTCTCCAAGCGGCGCAGCACACTGCATGGTGGATTTAGCCTTTACTCACATAGACAAAAAGGGTTTATGAGCAAGCTGCATCCTCCCTGATGTCAGCGTGGATCCCAGAGTTAGCGGGGTAAGCGTGACTCTCCCTGGGTACTTTTGCCATGTTGAAAAACCAAATGGGCAGAGTCAGCAGCCAAGGCTGCCGCTTTATATCCTAGCCATGCAGCTTAACAGTTTGAAATCTCTCCTGGCCAGAAAAGGATTATAGATTCAGAATAAGGCAGATTCAGATGGAATACACCTCTAAATGGTTTACATTGTGTGTAAAAATGTACGAAGGCTTGGAAGAGAGGAAAAGGAAGATAGACAGTTATATAAAGAATAGATAGTTTTAAAAAATAAAGTCTTTAAAGAGACAATATTTTTATATTATTCATATAAAAAATAAGCCATGTAAGATGGAAATCACACAGAGAGTCTGGATTATATTGTCTTTGGGATTGTTAACTGCAGAAAGACATTTGATTATAAAGACTGCTGAGTTAAATCAATGTATATATATAACATATATATATATAAAAGGTATCTTGACTTCAAAATTTATGTCTAAGGATATGTTGCTTTGGAAAAGAGGTTCTGCTTTTGTTTCCAGAAGATGAGAACCTATGGATTGCTTCCAAGCTAATATGGTTTGATCAACCAAGACCTCCTGAAAGGTCTCCAATGACAGCCATGGCCCAGATGATCCAACATCCAAAATAGCTTCAAAGCAACTGACTGAGATAATGTATCCTCACAGACTACTCCAGTAAGGACTTGACCATAATTCTTAATTTTCTCAGGATCTCCATAAGATTGCCAGCATCCTCAACCAGCAGGAAGTATTATGAGAAACTATGTCCAAATTCCCAAAATATTGTTTATGAATGTTTATTTTTATTTAAAGCAGGCTGATTATAAATGCAATCTCTTTCTAAAGAAGAAAAGGGATGATATTATAGATATGATAGGATGAAAGGGTAGATTATTGAATCTACTTTTAAAGAGCAACAACTTGTTTGAAATGTTTTACAATGCTATGGATTTTAGTTTATTACAAATTTAAAGTTAATTTGTTAGATTGTATATATATTACTACTCTTGTTTAAGGTATGTTTGTGCAGCTCATTGAAAGTATAATGTACAATTAAGAAATACAGATTAATAATTAGTCATCCATGATAATCAAGCTTATAGTCATGTTAGTTAAGTTTTCTAATTATACATAGATATATTTCAAGTAGGTAGGTAATCTTCAAACACTTCAAAGACCTACCGAATATGGCATTTAAAATGTTTTAAAATCTTAGACTTTCTGGACAATGAGACACGTCTGCTCCTGGTAGCACTGATTTACTTCAGAGAGGAGGATGGGCATCGAAGACACTCCATATAGAGTTTATCTTCTTCTTGGCAAAAATAGCCATTTGGGCAAGTTCTTGCCTGGACTGCTGATAATATGTTGTATAAACGGACATACAGGACCTATAGTTAAATGACCACTGAATTTGCCAAAACAAGGTGAAATGGTCCTTCAGGTTTCTGCTTCACAGAGGAGACTGCCAAATATCTTACAGGACACAGGGAGAAGTGACTAAAAAATTCTAGGCCTATTGGATGAAGATGGATNTCCCAAAGTTACAGAGGAACTTTGGATGATTGTCCAGGTAGACAGCTATCTCTGTCATTTTCAGAATTTTGGAAATTGCTTACAATGTATTTCCTGTTTACTTAAGTAATATTATATCCTTCTGGGGTCTTTGATGTAGTTGAAGACTAGATAGTTTTAATTTTTCTTAGTCATGATAAAAGATAAATTAAATATGAAAATTTAGGCTCACAGAAATAAGACAGAGGATAGAGTATTTTCTTTAATTTTGCCAAATTAAAATAGACTAGATATTGAAACTCTAATTCTTGCTTGATGACTGTTCTATTATATGTAATTTTACTATGTTAAAGTTAAAACCTTCTTTTATTGATTAGACAGAAAAGGGGAAGTGCTATGGGATGTCTTTCTGTATGCTGTGAATATGTGTTGCTCTGATTCATTGATAAATAAAGCCGTTTGGTCTATGGCAAATCAGGTTATAGCTAGGTGGGAAATTGAAGAGGGAGACAGGAAGAAGAAAGGAAAGGGGAGAGAGATGCCAGCACTGCCAGGAGAAGCAAGATGTGAAAATACAGGTAAGCCATGGCCACATGGCAACTTATAGATGAATAGAAATGGGTTAAGTATTAAGAACTAGCTAGCAAGAAGCCTGCCATAGGCCATAAGTTTGTAAATAATATAAGCTTCTGAGTGATTACTTTATAAGCAGCTGCAGGACTGTGGGGCCGGGTGGGACCGGAGAAAACCTCCTGACTACAGTCACCTTCATCTTCACAGTTATTTTCACACACCTTCCAGATGAATCTCCCCTCTGAGGAAGTGCTTACCTTTGTACTTCCCTTAACATTCTATGCTGTACCCTTCATGATGTATATGTGAGAAAGCACACAGTACTGTCCTGTTTATCTATGGGGCATTGGTTACAATATGTCCTATAGATTAAAATCTGTACATGCCCAAATCTGCAAATTCTCAGGTCCTATATACCAAATGGCATCAGATTTGCATATAAACTAAATATATCCTCTTTAAACTTTGTATTGCCAACTGAATACTTATAGTACCTAATACAATTATAAAGGTTGTGTAATAATGGTTGTACATGCTGTTTAGGGAATAAGGAAAAGGGAGGCTGTAAATATTCAATATCTTTGTAACCTCTATGAACCTAACTAGAGAATACACATTGGCCACAATGCAACAATTTCAGTTCAGGCTTAGTTAAATCTACAGAGACCAGTGGATTCAAAGGTCTGGCTGTAATTCCAACAAAGATTTTGTTACTAAGAGAATTGGCCATAACTTTTATTTCAAATAACAAGCCTCCAAAATGACATCTGATTAATATGCGATGGAAAATCCAAGTAAAAATGTTTTTTGGTTGTAAAATTTATTGGACAGCATTTCAGGAGAGCCATCTGGAAGGTGTGTGTCCACATGTGGGAGGGGGTTAATGAGGTGATCAGCTATAATGGCCTGTGTGCCTGGCCCTTGAACTTTCCACACAGCCCTTTGTCACAGGGCTTGCTGATTTATTTTGTGTATCAACATCAAGAAACAGTTGAGAGGGCAGCAAAGAGTCGAATGGACATGAGTGCCAAAGGACTTGGCAAAAGCAGATGCTGTAAGCAGAAGGTAAAAGTGATCCAACATATGAACAATTGTGCTCTTTGGGAATATAGTTCATTTGTAGAGTGCTTGGCTAGCATGCATGAAGTCCTGAGTTCAATCCCTAGTACCACTTAAAAAAATAAAAATAAAATCAAACTAAAAAACTAGTCATATATGAACTAGTCCAAGGAATCAAACCTACAGTTTGAAGGTGTACATTGTGTTCCAGAAAAAAATATGATTCTAACCTATCAGAAAAGGACATCTATATCCACTGTCTTTTTTGCCGACGGTCTTTCATGGCTCTTCAAAGCATGTCATTTATCTTGAGGATGCCTTCTGGGGCTGGGTTGAGATTGGTGGCATGGCTGTCTTTTGTTACTCTCTTACTGCTACTGGAGCTCCAGGGCCCTGATAGCAGCCCCACCTCTGTGGCGGATGGACACATAAAACCTGTGTTAGTTAAGGTTTTTTTGTTTTTTTATTTTACCACCAGCTAGAGTCATCTGAGAAAGAACCTCAATGAAGAAAACGCTTCCTTTAGATTGACTTGTAGACAAGCCTGTGGGGCTTTTTCTTGATTGATGATTGATGTGGGAGGGCCCATTGTACTGTGGGTGGTGCCATCCCAGGCCATATGGTCCTGAGTTGTTTAAGAAAGCAAACAAAACAAGCCAAGATGAGCAAGCTAATAATCAGTGTTCCTCCATGGTCTCTGCTTCAGTTCCTGCCCAGACTTCCCTTCATGATGGACTGTAAGCTGTAAACTGAAATAATCCCTTTTCTTCCCAAATTGCTTTTGGTCATGCAAGGTGGTTTTTGTTGTTGTTTCTTTGTTTGTTTTTTGAGACAGGGTTTCTCTTTTTAACAGCCCTAGCTGTCTTGGAACTTGCTTTGTAGACCAGGCTAGTCTTGAAGTCAGAGATCTACTTGGCTCTGCCACTTGAGTGCTGGGATTAAAGGTGTGTGCTACCACACCCGGCCATATCACACCAACAGACACTAGAGTGTGGACTATTGCTGTGACAGAACTGACCATGGTTTGGGTGGGATTATGGAAGNTGGAGGGGGGTGCAGATTGTGGAAGTGTTCAGAACTTTGGCCTGGAAAAGCCATTGAGCTCTCTGAGCTTACTGAGTTGTGGAAGCTTAGAAGACGATGCTCTAAAAGGACAATGGAAGCCTGACTTGTGAAGCTTCTGAAGATGTGAGAGTCTCTCAAAGATTCTAGCAGGGCAGGCGGTTCATGTCCTAGATCTAAAGTAAGAATCTGTGGTATCTGGTCAGCGGCAGCTGAAGAGTCACCATGATCAATTGCTTTACTGCAATGGTTCTCAACTTCTAACGCTGCACCTCTTAATACAGTTCCTCATATCGTGGTGACCCCCCCAACCATAAAATTATTTTGTTGCTACTTCATAGCTGTAATTTTGCTGTTATGAATTGTAATTTAAACATCTGATATGCAGGATATCTGATAGGTGACCCCTGTGAAAGGGTCATTTGTTCCCAAAGGGGTCACAACCCACAGCTTGAGAACCACTGCTTTACTAGGACACTTGATGCTGGTCAGCTGGAGCTGAGAAATCAGCTGTGGTTAAGAGGAGACCAGCATCATTGAAGTGAAATCTTCTGGGGGTATTTCCTTAGGGTTAACACAGAAGCTGAGGTCCAGGAGTACCCAGGCTGCATCTCATGTTGGCAGCTGAACTTGGTCATGTGTAGGAGTCCCTTAGGTGCTACTGATTTTGAAGGCATGAAGGGCCACAGAGAACAGCCGAGGCTTGGCACTGTGAGAGGCCAGGAGAGGGTCATTGGGAAGGTGTGTCCCAGATGTGAGACTTTTAGCTACAGGATTTAATTTACATTGCTGAATTTTGGTTTTACTTTGATTGTGATTGTGCTCTGTCTGCTTCTTTCTTTTTGGAGTAAGAGTGTGTAACTTATTTTTTTTATATTACAGGAACCCACAGTTCAGAGTTTGGACTTTTTAAGAGACAAGTGTTTTTGTGTTTTTTTTTTTTTTAAAGAGAACTTTGACTTTTAAAGTGTTGAAATCTTTATAAAGTTATGCTTTGTTTTATTTTGTGATATATTACCATGGATTCTTGGGGACAAAAAAGAAGGGAAAGTTTATGGTGTAATAGTAATGTGGTGTATGCCAAGGTGACAAGGGGTCAATTGTGTTAATATTTTGTCAACTTGACATAAAGTCATCTGAGAAGATGATGAACCTTAACTGAGAAAAATGCATCCAGCAGACTGGCCTGTAGGAAAGTTGGTGGGGCATTTTCTTGACTGACGTGGGGATGCAATCCATGGGCAAGGGGTTCTGGGGTGTGTAAGAAAGCAAACTGAGCAAGCTAGGAGGAGCAAGCAAGATAGTAAGCAGGCTCCTCGGTGGCTCTTGATTTGGTTCCTGCCCTGGTTTCCCTTTATAATGGACCACAGCTATGAAATGAAATAAACCCTTTCCTCCCCAAGTTGCTTTTACTCAGTGTTTTATCACAGTAATAGAAAAAAAACTAAGACAAAGTCCAACACTGTCTATGATGTGTTTTCCATTGTTGTTCCCAGTCTTTATTAAGAATGGTCTAAGTGCCAAGGTGCAAAGTGGTCTGAATGAATTTTCTACTTAAAAAGTGAATAATTGTTTCACATTTAACAAGCATCCCTTTATCATTAAATATATATTAAATCTGTCCTTCTTAGTGTTTTTGTTTTTTTGAGACAGAGTTTCTCTGTATAGGCCTGGATGCCCTGGAATTCACTCTGTAGACCAGGCTGGCCTCGAACTCAAGAGATCTGCTTGCCTCTGCCTCCCAAGTGCTGGGATTAAAGGCATGCATCACCACCGCGCAGCTCCTTATTTTTTTGGCTGGAAGTGATGGCACACATTTGGGAGGCAGAGGCAGGAGGATCTCAGTGAGTTCGAGGCCAGCCTGGTCTACAAAGGGAGTTCCAGGACGGCTAGGAAATTCATAGAGAAACCCTGTCTCGAAAAACCAAAAAAAAATTTTTTTTAAACAGTCTCATATAGTCCAAGCTGGCTTCTGGCCTCTACATCACTCTGTTGCTAAGGCTAGCCTTGACCCTTCTGATCCTCCTGCCTCTGCCTCCCAATTGTTGGTATCATAGGTATGTGCATCTGTGTCTGGCACAGAAGATACATTTTAAACACTTATAAAGTAGTGAAATCAAGGTTCAGGTTGTGCTCTGAGCACTTTTTTTCTCCCCATCTGTGCTGTTTGGCTTCAGTCATCCTATTTGGAGTGACCAAAGTACATTTGAAAATCTGGCCTGGTGGTCCTCAGCCACCTTGGCTCTCATTATTACAGACCTGTGAAGGGCCACAGGGTTGTCATGATGAGGAGAGGCATGTTGCTGTTTTCATGAGGGACACTGTAGCAATCACAGACTCATTCACATTGTGTGTGTATGTGTGTGGTGTGCACGCCAAGGCCTGGTGGTCTTGATCACTTTACTGAATTTACAGAAACAGTGTCTCCCACAGGACCCAGGGCCCACCAATTCTGGCTAGTCTGGCTAGCCAGCTTGTCCCAGTGATTCTGTTACTGCCACACTTGCCTGGCTTCTAGGTGAGCTCTGGAGGTCCAAACAGTGGTTCTCCAAGTGCTTTACCCAGAGTCATCTCCATAGCCCCAGGGACTCATGTTCTGAAACCAGATGACACATGTTACCAACACCGCAGGTGACAACATGCCCTCGCTAAGTGCGTGACTGGGGTAGGTTGTGGAGGAGGCATGAAGACAGGAAGTGGCACTCTAGAGTACATCNATGGGCACCTTCAGAGCTTTCATGTGAGGACCTAGGACAGCAGTGGCAGAGTGCACCATTCTCTTCATCTGCCAATGTCTTTTAAAAAATATTTTTTATGTGTGTGAATGTTTTGCCCTCATGTATGTCTGTGCATCATGCGCATGCCTGGTGCTTGAGAGGGCCAGAAAAGGGCATTGGCTTCCCTGGAAGTGTAGTTAACAGGCGGTTGCCAGCTGTCATGTGTCAATATTGGGGACCAAACTGGAAGAGCAGCCAGTGCTCTTAATTGCTGAGCAATCCTTACAGCCCCCTCAATTTCTTACTTGCCAACCTGGGTCCTTGATGTTTTAATGCCTTGTCAAGTGTGAATGTTTTATTTGGAGGTGTTTGTTAAATTTTTGTGGATATCTGACTGTCTGAAACCTTCGAAGGTCTGTGACTCCTTGTGTGTATGTTCATAGTCCTGGGTATATAGGTGTCCAGGAACTTTTGTGCTCCTTTGAATATGGAAGCCAGAGGTTAACCTTGAGTGTTATTCCTCAGGTGCCATCCACTTTATGTTGTGAGATAAATTCTTTGATTTGATCTAGAGCTCAGCAATTAGGCTACGTTGACTAGCCAGCAAGCCCCAGAGATCTGGCTTTCCCTCTCCAGCACTGGGATTACAAGTGTGTACCACTACTGTTTTCTGTGGGTTCTCAGGATGGAACCTGTATCTTTGTGTGGCAAGCACTTTACCAACTGAGCCATCTCTCCAGCCCAAGCCTGTGATTTTTTCCTGTCCCTCCCTCCTGACCCTCTGAATCCTTCCAGGAGGGAGGGACAGGAAGAGGCTAGCAAGGATGTCCTGGCATTAGGGAGCTGTCCCCAAATCTCGCTTGACTGTTACACAGGTACTGGGGTTCTAAAATCTGATTTTCTTGTGTTCACAGTAAGTACTCTTACCCAATGAGTTACCCATCCCAAGCCCGGTTTTTAGATACACGCATAAATAAACACACAGCAGGAAATGAAGAACACTGTATTAATGTTTATTTCTAATAACAAGAAACAGAACATCAGTCCCTTATTTGTACAAAAATACCTGAAAGTTACAATTAGGTTCACGAGCCAAAGAGCTATATAGCACAGAGTGAAGCAAAGCACGCGGGATAAAGGTTTTGTCTATTAATTAACACCCTCTGCATTCCCTGAAAACGTTTACATGTCAGGTCATTTTCCGTTCGCAGTTTGCACTATGACATCACAAATCTACGATGAGCAAGTTGCGCTCTCGGAGGCGCAGCGATCGGACAGACTGTCAGGTATTTAAGTGCAGAAAGGAGAAGACAAAACATCTAAGCTGAGGCACATATTTCTTCAAAGTTTAAGCAAACAAAAACACGTCCAGAAACTCTAACACCTAATAATATAACAGAGCCTACCTATTAAAACGCTAAAAACCCAAAGCATTTGGCATTTTCCTTCTCAACTTAGTCCAGGTGGCTACACGGAGTTTTCATTTAGAAAAGAAAATCACAGGCAGAGATTACAAAGTCAAACAGGCTCCAAAACAACCCTGAGCTGTCCCCTTTACATTCATGTCAATTAAATACAAAAATAAAAGTCAAATGTCCTTCAGTCTCTGGCTAGGGGGGCTGGGTACCCACTACCCCAGGGACTAGCTGTTTCAGGTGGAATTCCCAGCTGCCTGTGCAAAGGCTGGCGAGCTCGGGGCCACTGAAGTCTGCTACACTCAAGGCGGGTTGCAGCCTTCAACAATTCACTTCGGCTAGGGAAGTACAAAATACTACGTCAAACCAGCTACATACAAAATTGTGAACCAGAGTCAAGCCTATACTTCCTTTTAAATAAAATGCATACTTATAAATATGAGATACACGCCCTAGCTGTCTACTGTAGAGGCAAAAGAGAAAAGGATTATGCACTGTGGGGACTGGTCTGTGTAAACTGGAGAAAGAAACCCTAGAGTTGTTTGATGTCTGTTTTGTAAAGTTCTGACCTTAAGTCAGCAAAGAGAAATGAATATGGTAAAACTGTAATGTCCGTTATCTGTCCCAAAGGGGAAGATCAGTGGAAACCTGCTGCCAGGCATGAACTTGAGAATTATCTCATTGTCAACTGAATGATTAACTAGCTGCGAAAGAAAAGAAATGCAATTGAGCATTTATGCTTAAGAAAATGTTTTACTAAAAAAAAGAATAAAAGATAGATAAAAAGATAAAATGATAAAAAGAAAAAAAAAATTCTTCATTTGTTGTAATAAACATCTCGTGGAAACACGGGTTGCGTGGTCTGTGAACTACAGTGTTTCTATACTGTGGACCAGCTCGCAGCTGACCTGTTTACAAAGCGCTGTCACATCTATCTTCCACTGCGCCGTCAACCGCAGGGCAATCAGAAGTGCTCCCTGGGGAGCACTTCAATGAGTCGGGACTGGCAATCTAGTGGCTAGCTCAGGTTCAAAGGGCCAGTCAGGTGTGATGTCAGGAAAGGAAACCTGTTCACCACGGTTGTCTGTGTGTTTCTCAAGGGAGTCCTGTCTGCTACCCTCATGCCTGATAAATCATTAAAGGGGACAACAGAGGGTCCTCCATGGGGCTCAGGGGACCCAACAACAACTCCAGCCACCTTCTGACTCCTCTCTTGGAGGAGGAAGCAAGCATCATGCTGCTAAAAAACTGTCCAATGTTCACAACCACTGTGAGGTACTTCTCACCCTAAGCCAGCAGAGGCAGAGCCTCTGCATATACCCTGCTCCTGCTGGCTTAGGGGGTTTTCAGTAGGGTGCAGAGGTCATCAAGCAAAGACTCAAAGCCAGCCTATGCTGTGCCTCTGCAGTGTTTCCTTATCTTTATCACCATAGAAGCTCAGAATGACAGAGCACAAGGCCAACAAGTTGACATTTTCTCTTTAAATCCTTTAACCCCACTACCCCACCCCACCCCTGTGGGAGAACTGAAATGACTGAGGCTACTGCAGAGGGTAAAGGCAGCAATTATTCTACAACAGTGGGTGGCTGTGAAAATGGGAGGCACAGGGCACCCCAGATGGACTATGTGGCATCCACAATGAATACCAATGTGTTCCAAGAAGGCTTGCTGACATCAGTCTAAAGCTGAGGTCATGCAGCTGTGCTGTGCTGGGGACCAGTAAGGTTTCCAAAGTGATGAGGTCTCCTGCACTGTAGGGAACGAGACACACTAATAATAAATGACCAGATATCAGCACAACAACAACGATGACCAGACTGTGGTAGCTTGACTGAGTCCACAAAACATGCTTGGTGTCAACCACAACTGACACCTTTTATTTTATTATCTTATTATTATTTTGTTTTTAAAAGAAAAGCTTTTCAAGTAAAATGGGAAAGACTGGGGTGTCTATAATGTAGGAGCCAAATCCACAATGTGGCAACCTGTGGAAAGCAGGATGCCCTCAAGAAAACTTTGGGGACCCATTTTTTTCAGGCTGAAGTCTGCCAATTCAAAATTCTTTGTCTCATCTGGGTTGCAAAGCCACATTCCCTCCTACCATAGGCTGAGCACAACATTGACAACGAAGAAGGAGTGCAAAAAAGTGATCAATACAAAAAAGTAAACATCGCGGTTTTAATTGTCAAGATTATTCCAGGGCAAGAGTTCATTTCCAATCACTTCTCTGCGGTTTTTCACCCTACGTGGCCTAATCAAAATTGTCATTCCAGTTTCTTCCCACACTTGCACTGGATCTCTACCCTCCCCCAATTTAAATGGCCGACGCAGAGGGAGGTGGTCCTGCAAATCCGCAGCGGCAAATCTTTGTGAAGTCCAATAACTAATTGATGTTGGTCGGTTGGCACCGATCAAAAAGCCATGTTGTTTTGAGTCCTTGGGTGGGAGTAGGTGTGTGTTCTCACCCTCATGCAGGCCTCTCTTCTCCGTTCCAGTGTTGCTGCCTCCAGCCTCTGTGTGAGGGCAAGGAGGTCATAAGGCCACGCGGATGCAGTGGTGCTTCAGCTTGCAGGGCAGAACACCTTTGTTCAGCTGGTAGAAGTCGACCAGCTGGATCAGGTCGGAGAACTTGGTGTTCCCATCATCCAGGGTGAAGAATGTCTGCCCATCATCCTCGCACTGCAGAGACACAGAAAATACTTGCTACATTAGAGGATGTGACCTAGGGGGACAACCTGTGGCCTGTGGTCAGGAGCAAATTTATCTGCTCATGGTTCTGTTCCTGAGAGCCACACACAAAGTTGGCAAGGTAGGTAAGAAAACACAGTGGGTAGGGAGCCAGATTCTGTGTTGGGTGCTGTAACTTCACTGTATGATATCGGGAAAGGAACAAAGGCCACCTGGCATGGCTTGGCTGCATGGCTTTCTGAGGTTCAGAAGGGTTTTAAAATTAGCTTCCTAAGACTCAGGAAGCTAAGTTCACCAACCAACTTGGTTGTCTACTACACATGGAACACTCTGTAGTTATTTTTGCCAAAGGGCTCAGCCAATCTCCTGAACAGCCTGAAGTTCACTTGGTCCTATTATAAAGCAACTGCTGTATTCCTGTAAAGGTCTAAGGATTATTGGGTGGCTATTTCTATGAAATTAGATGACATCACAGTAAGTTTCTTTGAGAAAGAACTATACTCCTAACATCTTCTGTAATTCATTAATTTCAGTGACAACAGTATGGAGCAGAATGGTAAAGCCACACTGCCTGGTTCATATGGCTGAGAGAAGCTGTAAACCTCGGTTGATAAGCAAACACACAACCACCTCTGACACAGTGGAATGGACCAATGGTAGGACTGTTTTATGAATCCAGTGACCAAGTGGACACAGGAGCACAAGTTCTCCTTGGGAGCCACTTAACTATCATCGAGTTCCTCTCTAATTCTGAGTGGCCATGAGATACATCTCCTCAAATCGGACCATTCCTTCACTGAAAACAGCCAAGGTCAAACCTGCTGTAAGCGTCTAGTAGACCTAGATCCTCCCGGTTAGTTAACACAAGCTGAGGTCTCAAGGCAACAGCACCACTCTCAGCACCGTTCCCCCAGACTGGAAGCTGTCTGCTACTATCTCCAGTTTGTTATGTTTAAATTGGAAACTGCATGGAGCAGAGGACTCAAAAGGAAGGTATTGGAGGTATTGGTACTTACGGGTAAGATCTGGAAGTTTTTAATCTTCTGGTGATGGCACAGTGTCAGTACAAACGCCTTTGGATTACTCTGGCTGTCACGCAGGAGGAACAGCCTGTGGAGTGGGAAGCCAGCAATTTATTATTGATTCTTTTTAAAATCCAAAATGGATTTCCCATGTATGAACACATATGTATACATATACACACCAGCTTGATCTGCCTCATAAAAATGGCTTATAGCCGTGACACTTTAGTGGTTGGGCACCTAGGTGGCTTTCAGTGGCCACAGCACCCAGAAGTTTGGTTAGAATGTCATTTGACATTGAAAGAAGTCAGGGACCCTTGAGAACATGGCTGACTCTGGTAAGGCCGGAAAACTACAAAGACGAAGCTGAAATGCTCTGTATTAGAGGGTCGGAAAGTGCTCAAAGATCAACGGGGACATGCCAAAATTACTCAACGAAGGGAAGCTTTTCCCTAGGGAAGATGCCGGTGACACAAGTGAGGGGTGGAAGACTCACCACACCCTTCAGTCACTAAGAAGGAGAAAAGCTTCTCTGGGAACTAAAACCAGGGGATGTGAGCTTGAAAAGAAACAATGTTTCCTACATCAAAGTGCCTTACTTTTCACAAAAGGGAAAATACTAGCTTGCTGGTACAGGAACCAGACTGAGACCCTCTCCATCCAGTGTCAGACTACCACCATGGGGATAGGGCAAATGGATCTCAGATGTCTCCAGACTGGATACCCTGAGGAGGCTACTGCACCACTTCCTGTGCACTCCTGCCCTAGATATATGAGCCAGCTCTAGCCATGGGACACTGCCTGGAGTAAATCCAGACACCACTGGTCAGGTCTGGCTTCTGCTCACCACAGGAGCTGACTATAATGCCTACAAGGAAGGTAGATGTAGTAACCAAGGTTATGGATTTTTTCCCTTTTGTTATAACAATGAGGGCACTCTAAAAATTTCAGTAAGTGACAACTGTATCACTGTTTGCTTCCTGGTTTTTATAATGTCATTGTGGTTATGTAAAACCACACAGAACTTCCACTCAGAAATCACTAGGAATAAAAGGACATTAAGCTATAATTTACTTTTAAATGATTAAAAAAAATAAAGAATGACAGAGTAAATGTGCTGTCCTGTTACCAATAGAATCTTGGGTAAAGTTACATACCAGAGTTGACTGCATTTTTCTTATAACCTTTCTACACCTTCTAAACAACTACAAAATACAATTTAAAACAGAACAGCACAAAGAAGCCTAAACAATTGTGCTTTCCGATCTGTCGGTGTGTGAGAAGGTAGTTCACACATACCTTGGGTCCAAGATAACATTCTCCCTATAAGCCTCGCCAGACCAAGCCATGGACTTATGTGATAGCTATTTCCCAGAGTGTTCAAATTCTGAGGAGTACAGGTTCTTCAAAATGCCATGCCATGGTGGAGGTGATACTTAGGGTGTGGGGCTTTGTGGTGAAGCCCCTTAAAGAATCAGGGTGGATATTGCATTTTACAGGCACTAAGAAGTTCATGAATGTGTTTTCCCTTTCAAGTGTGGGTCCTCCAGTCCTATTTAACTGCCTTCTGTTCCAACATTACACTTTACAAGCTGGTGACACCACTGATGGTGGTGGTTTGGTGGTCTAATGTCTCAAGACATTTCCTCTTCATAAGGCCAAGCAGGACTTGGAAACTTCCTTTTCCTCCTTCCTAATGTGTGGCTCAGTAGGTAAAGTGCTTGCTATGTATTTTCTTTTACATCTTCCCTGTGTGCCTGTTTCTCATACACTGATTTTCTGTTTTCCAGGGGCTACCACAGCACCACAACAGGCAGGACAGGAGAGTTCAGAATCATCTCTGCCCTTAACTTGGCATGGCCAGCATATTTTGCCTCTGAGCTGGTTTCTGTAGGAAACGGTGAATAGTGAGGCGAGCATGTGCTCATCATAGTGAGCCCTCGATAGATCATAGCTTCAGTCAGTGGAGTTTCCTTACCCGTCCACAAGACCTTGTTGTTTGATGATCCTGTGAGACTCCTCACGGGAGATACGTCCATGAAACCAATGCTGAGTCCTGTGAATCACTGTGAGAAGATAGGGGAGAAGAGAGGGTAAGACCTGGCTCCTCCAAGAGCCCATGACAAACTTGGATCTCAGCTCTAGCAGCACTGTGCACAGCTTAGAGAGGNTCAGAGAGCAGGGCTCTTCTTTGCCTTTACATACAATCCAAAGCCATTAGCTGCGCTCACCTGAATTCAGGGTAGAAGGATGAAGGGGACTTTGGCTGCTTAGGATATTCATCCTTGTGCTTCGCTTCTGCAAAAGAAACGCCCACGTTAGCAAAGACGAGAGATTGATGGATCAAGTCATCCACTGTCCAGGACAGGGTGGCTGAGCAGTGTCCACAAACCCTTAGACTCTGATTATATCACCTGACTATGGAGAATAAAGAGTTTCTTGGTCAAAATGGTAAAGAAAACAAAGCAAATGTGTTTTGGTTATTTCTAGTCAACCTAACACTGAGGCAGTAACATGTTTCTTACCCAGACTACCTATGATGCAAATCCTGGAGACTCTTAGCAGAGCAGCCCAGGCTACCTCTTTAAACTCTGGCAGTTCTTAGAACAGTGTTCTCCAGAGTCCCTGAGCTGAAGACTTTTGCCCTTTTCCCACAGTATGGCTGCAGGACTGGGAATGCCTTCTGAGCAGAGCCCTGGGCAGGTGTTCTGCACATGGTCTTTAAATTTCAGGGAAACCTGAGCTGAGAGATAATCTCCCCATCTGCAGATTCAGCACTTAGTGAGAGGACTGCTCCCCATGGAGTCCTCATGCGAACGTCTGGCCCTGTGCCCTCCATGAACAGCCACTAGTAATTTATCAGCAGGAAGAGCTCAGGACAGAGTGGTGTGGATGGCTGACAGCATGGAGGCTCCTGGGTCCAACTGCTTCCTACACTTACTCCCCAAACTCCCTCACCAACACCAGCAGAGCCCTTCTGGCAGAACCTGGGTGTTTGTGTGTAACCAGTTTCGACCAGATTGGGGGGTGCCTTACGCGCCAAGCATGGCCCTCTTCCAGGGCAGCACTCTGGGCTTCAGCCGGATTATCAATCACTCTTCCGGTTTGTCCAGAAAAATCCATCGCCAC
>LZPO01076265.1:0-14308 GCA_001675575.1 Neotoma lepida
CACACTAACTTAAAGACAGATTACTTGAAAAGAAAGCACCAAAACCAAAAGCCAGATATCCAAATATAAATACAGCCCACAGTCAAACATAAAATCTAAAAATATAGCTTCAAAACATATAAAAATAAGCAATAAATACTAAAGTAGAAATTAAGGAATAAGTCCAATGCCTATGGCTGTTGATCTCTCTGCCTTTTCAGATGGAGCCTGGACTCCCCTAACGGAGCTGACTAGTTGCTCTGTGGTTTAATGTTGAAAAAAACAAGTCCTTTGTTGACAGAACACTGCTCATGCTCACGGAAGAGGCATTATCCCTCTAAGGGTTATCTCAGGAAGGCAAGACTTTTGCCATAATCCCTAAGTCCAGGAGGTGTAGTCTCCCACCTTTTAGCAATTTCTTACATTGTCTTTGACCTTGAGTTGACCTTCTCCTCAAAGCAGATGTCAGAATATCCCTCATTCTGAATGTGCTGTCTGGTTCCCTTTCTTTTAAATTGCCTCTGTGGAATGAGAAATTTCATGACTTTCTCCTCTTCTAGCAGTAGATTAAAACACCTTGAAAGTGTCAGGAATGGGATATGTGCACAGGAGTGTCTTTTAATTTTTTTTCTTATAGGGCATTTAAGTAGGGTTTTCAGCATGAAGAAAGTATGCAGTGCATTAAGCTGTATGCTTGTCTAATTCTTTTTGGTGTATTATTTATGAAAGTAAGACAAGCTGTTCTTCCCAGAAGGTCTTGTTAGGATTCTTGAGAGAGTAAAATTCTTGAATGGCGTGTATTAATTGATATCTGACACCTCTGCCAAATTGTAGAAGACAGACCAAGCTCTGGTTTTCTGCAGCCTCTGGCCCTGGATTGTGCCTGCTACAGAAAACTATTGCGTCATTGTGGATGATCCACCTTAGCAATTTCAGGACTAAAGTGTCACCAAACATAATAGAGAGGCACAGCACATGACAGAACAGTGGTCCCAAGGCAGGGCTAGTATTGAACCCCAGGGAAGCACCATTATTACAAATTCATAATGCTCTAGAGAGCCAGGGTCCTGGAATCTACCCTGTAACTTAGTAAAAATGTGGATAGAAGAAACACTTGGTGGCATGCTGGTGCTGTTGTCACAGGCAGGTGGCTTCGCTTGGGAATGTCAGTTAATCATTTGCAACATCCTGTTTTCTCTCTTCTGCAATAGTAAGTACAGAGCATGAAGATGAGTATTTTCGAAGGGTTTTGTTTTGTTTTTGTTTGTTTTTTATTTTGTTTTGTTTTTCTTTTTTTCGAACTGAGGAGAAATCACCAAGCAATAGTGACTGTTCTTATGCAAGTTGTTTAGGTTGTATCAAATATGAACCATCACATTTTTGTGTTGTATCATCAAGGGATAAATGTGTCTCACTCTTACTGTTCCTTCTAGATCTGCTGCTGCTACTGCTATATTACCTAGGACAGAAGCAATAGATGAAAGTCAGGAAGTTATTGTACTGGCTTTCCAGATCTTAACTCACATAGTCTTCAGCACCCCTCCTAAGGTATATAGCCCTTTAGTAATACTCTCATCTTATGGTTGAAGAAAATGAGGAGGAAAGACTTGATTGCTTTGATGGCAGTTTCTCAGTGGCAGAACCAGAATCCAGTCTGCCTGGCTCTTTGTTCTGAAGCTCTAACTGAATACAGTCCCTCTCACTCTTTCAGAGTGAAGGATGGTTTACATGAGTTTCTGGACATCAGACTATGGCTAAGTACAAAGAGCATAATTGAAAAAAAAAAGTTTAATTCTGTTAGCAGTGATCCCCTTCTCCCTACAATCTTAACTAGGGCAAGATGGACGGTGAAATATATTAAACTAAACCCAAGAAATGTCCTGAAATACTCTTAGGGTTATTGTTTAACACTAAGGGTAGTGAAGAATATGAACAGGTCTTATTCAAAAGAAGTATGTGAGGTTTCTGAAGAAATTGAATATCTTTACAGAAGCTTGGCCCCTTGTGCATTCAAGAAGATAGGACCTAATCCCCAACTGATGTCATGAGGAAACAGTTACAGAGTCCCTGGAGGATTCACTCCAGAAAGTAGGTACCTGGGCAGTTGAGGGGATGACAAAGAAGCAAACAAGTAGAAAGTACTACAGTGCAAGACCCAGTATACAACTGAGGCTCAACAAATATACTCTGAAATAGAAATTGATATGAAGACATTGGGATGCTTAATCTTGGTTTATAAACTTGATTGAATCTGGGCTCAACTAAGAGATACGCCTTTGGACTGGTCTGAAATGGTATGTCCTGGAAGGATCAGCTGAGTGGGGCTGGTTCTCCCTCAGAGTAGGCAGCATTACCCTGTGGCAGCCCAGGTATAAGGTGTTCTGAGGGGAAAGCTACTGCTTTTGGCCTGTCTGCCTTTAGTCCCTGATGGTGAGTGCATCTACTTTGCTTCTGCTGCTGCTGCTATTCTTTGTTGATGGTGGAAACCAGTGTAAACTGAAACCTGTGACTCTCCAGGAATCCTACAGGCCTTCACTGCCAGATGGGGACTGCTGAAGCATCTAGCCTTGTGGATGGAGAAACTACTGGCTTCTCAGACTCTTAAGCATGCAGATGATCATTGTTGGACCACAAGCCCACATCATATAAGCCAATACAGTCAATGACCCTTGCAATATATGTTCCTTATATTGGTTGTATTCCTCTAGAGAGCCCTGTCTAACCTGGTCATCAGGTGTCTACCATGGTCATCAAGTCTCCTAGTTACTATCATGTGCAGTGAGCTCTAAGTGTTTGTTCAAATATTCAGAGGGTGTCAATTTCAGACAGAGGCACAGGTTTTCCATGTTTGCTGATTCCAGATTCAAGGAAGAGTGTTGGAAAACAGAGGCAAAGGAAGGTTAAGTCAGAGCTCAACTCTGGAACAAATCAGATTCTTCATAGTACCAGTTGCTTTTCTCATCACTGACCAATTACCTGAAAAAAGTAACTTGCAGGAAGGACTTATTTTTGCTTACAGTCTCAGAGGGTGTTGTCCATAACAGCAGGGAAGGCATGGCAGAGTCCAAGGCCACAGGAGCATCAAGCTGGCATGCTTGACATCTGGGAAGACCAGGAAACAGAAAGCAGGGTAGGCTTGTGCTCTTTTTATTCTGTCCAATACCTAAGTTCATGGGATATGGTGCCAGCAACATTCAGTAGTGTACAGCATTAATCCTAGTACTAGGGAGGCAGAGACCCAAGGATCCCTGGGTACTGATAGGCTGTCTAACTGAATCAGTGAGATCCAAGTTCAGTGAGAAAAACTTGTCTCTAAAAAGTAAGACAGAGAGTATGGAAGTATGCCCATGCTCAACCTCTGGCCTGCATATATATGTGCCCACACGTGAGTGCATGCATGGACACACACACACACACACACACACACACACACTGACCAATAAATAAATAACAAGAGAAAGTGGAGCACATGACAAAGTTCTAGAGTGACAGACTCCATCTGTCATCTGTCTAGAAGGTTTGTGTCTTTCCTCTCTCCTTCCAAGCACCTCAGCATCCTTCAGCACAACACTGCAAGGTGTCTGTTTACATCACTGCTTCTCACAGTAAACCATTGACCCATAAAGGTGAGGGTCTCCTCCTACACTTCTAGGTTCCCTGTGCCTATACTGGAGGTAGAAGTACTCCAAATATCACCTGTGGACCAGCTGTATGGTTATAGATTTAAGTGTAAAGTTTTAAATGTTATTATGATGTTCTGAATTTTAGACAAGTTTTCTAACTGCTAGTAGGGAAACTTGTCAATTCGTAGTGAAAGTTGGGCATCTATAACCACATACCACACAGTTTGAACTCAGAGGATGCCTGCAGTGATTAATTGCAAATTTACTCATTGTACAGATGAAAAAATTGAAGCTAAGAAGGTGTATAGGATATGTGTAAGACAGTCTGAACCAGATTCAGGCCTCTGGACCATCAGTTCAATGTAACTATTTGTATTCTTATTTGGTTTGTTGGTTGTGACAGTGTCATACTATCTTACTCAAACTAGTATCTAATTCATGGGCTCCTGTGTTAGGCTCATTCAATGTCCATGATACTGTATTTTGAAATCCTCAAATATACTTTCCACAGTTACACAATATAATTTTATAGTCTAGAGAACACTGCTGTGTTCCAGATAATGGATCTCTTCCCAGAACTAAATAGATGCTCTGGTCAACAGGGTAATCCTCACTAAAGAGCTGTGAATTGGGAACAAACTGTACAATATAAGTCTAAGTGGGTATTAGTTACTCTAAATGAATCAAGCTTGAAGATTAGAAAATGAATTTCTCTCAGCCACCACCCCTCGCTGAAATTAAATGATATTGCTCAGTGAGACGGATTCTTAGGAAACCTTACAAAGCCAGGTGGCCTGTAAAAAAAAAATTACATGGGAATGAGAAGAGGTCTGGGAAAGTGGAAGAAACACCCTAAGGAAGATGTCAACCCCAGAACCAGCCATCCGCGCCTAAACTTAGTGTTCTTGCTTACGAGTTGCTCAGTGCTAGAGACCATGAGAGATGAGGTACGGTCCCTGTCCCAACATCCTCACTGGGCACATCATCCTGATGAGAAAAAGAAATGTACACAAATGTCTGTTTTTTTAATCAAATAACATATAAATAAGTGGAGAGACATGCCATGTTTCTGAATTAAAAGAATCGATGTAAAGTAGATGCCAGTTTTCCCAATCAGGAGCAACTCAGATCAGATTCCGAGTTATTCTGTAGATACAGAAGAGTTTAGTCTCAAATGTGTTTGGAGAGTCAAAGGAACTAGAAAACCTAAAATACTTTGAGAGGTAATAATAAAAGAAAGGGGAACCATCTGAAACCATCTACCTGATCTCAAGATTTACTTCATATCTATTGTTACCAAGACTGTGTGTCATTTTAGGAGGGATGGACAGACAGGTGAACAGAATGACAAAGATCTCAGAAACAGATTCATACTTGGTTTCTTCCCACAAAGATATTAAAGCAAGTAAATGTAAAAAGAATAACTGTGTGTGTATGCATGTGTGTGTGCATGCGTGTGTAGTGTAAATGTATGTGCACATTTGCATATGTGCAAGCAGGTGGAAGCCAGAAGTCAAAACTAGATGAGTGCCTTCCTTCATCTCCCTCCACCTTATGTTTAAGGCAGAGTCTCTCACTGAATGTGGAGCTGTTAGCTAGCCTGCCTGGCCAGCAGTCCAGCACTAGGATTATAGGTATGTACTCTTCACACAGCTTTTTACAGAAAACTAGGGATCTGAACTCAAGCTCTTAATTTAATTTGTGTGATAAGCATTTTATTACTGAGCCATCTCTCCAGCCCCTGGTTTTCTTTTTTAAATTAAAATGATAGAACAATTTACTTCTAAAAGTAAAAATTAATTAATAAGTAAATATCCTCAGCTTAGAAATTATATATTGTATTATATAAAATTAACTCAAACTTAATAAAGGGCTTCCATGTAAAAACAAAATTATAAAATTTTGTAGATAAAATATTTGGAAATTACAGTGAGCAAAGAGTTCTCTGACATCAAAAGTACGATCCTTAAAAGGAAAAGCAGATTTTTAGAGTCATCACAATTACACTTTTACTCTGCTCCAAAAAATATTTTGTAAAAGTGATTTAAAAAAGCCTACAGAGTAAGGAAAAATGTTTGCAAGATGCATATCCATTAAAAGACTACTTACTCAGAACATATAAAGAACTCTCAGTGCAATGTCAAAAAGCAAATAATGCAGTCACAAATTGAGCAAAAGATATAAAATGTCACCTTAAAAAGAGAATGTCGATGGCTAATAAGTACAGGAGAAGATGCCTAGTGTTATCTGCCATTAAAATGCAAATTAAAATTGCAATATATAGCATTACATACTGGTAGTCATAGCTAAAATATAAAATAGGGCTAATATCAAATGCTGTCAAAGATACAGAGACACTGGGCCAGTCATACACTGTTGATGCAAATGAAAAATGAACATCACAGAAACTCTGAGAAAGAACTTTGCAATGTCTTCAAAAATAAACAGGTAAGCCATGCATGATAGTGTACAACCCTAATGCCAGCACTTGGGAAGCGGAGACTGGGGAATGGGAGTTCAAGGTCATCCTTAGTCACATAGTGAGTCCAAAGCCAACATGGGCTACCTGAGACCGTGCCTTGGAAAAGGAAAACAAACAAACATGAAATTAAATAAACAAACAAATGTGTGACTATCATACAACCCAGCAACTGGTGCTTCTGAACCTTAAAGAAAACTCACATTCACACTAAAGCTTATTCAAGAATGTTTGCAGTACCTTTATTTGGAAAAGTCCCAAACTCTAAGCAATACAGGTTGCCTTCAAAAAGTAAAATGATTAATTGTAGTACATCACACCATTGAATACCTCTACCTCAGCAATAATAAGGAGAAAGCTATCAGTGCACATAACAATTTAGATGGATCTCTAGAGATTTATATGCAATGAATACAACCCTTTCTGAAAAGCTGTGTATTGTGAGTTCTGTTGACATCATATTCTTAAAATAATAAAAAAAGAAATGCAGACAAGAAGAATTATTTCCAAGATGTAAGGATTAGAGGAAGCATTCTATGCAATGGAGACACAGCTATAAACGAGCAACGTGGGACCTGTACGGTGACTGAAGCATTCTTTTTGTTCAGGCTGTTGGGTTTGGTAGGACATTTCCATGAGAGGGAAGTAAACAAAAGGTTCACTGAATCTATTCCTTATAATTGCATAGGAATCTACAGTTATCTCAGAATAGTCTAACTTTAAAAACTGTATTAATTTGCCTTGGTCTTGGATATTGTGTGTGTGTGTGTGTGTGTGTGTGTGTGTGTGTGTGTTGCTTTGAGTTTTATATTCCCTAAAGGTCCATGTGTTTAAGGCTTAAACTGATGGGTTTTGGGGAAGTGATTGGATCCCAAGGACTCTGACCAGATCAACAAACTAATCCCTTGATAAATTTTTAATGTAGTAGCATTATTGTGAGGAGTAGAAAATATGAGATGAAGCATCTTTAGAAGATGTCTGTCTGTCTGTCTGTCTGTCTGTCTGTCTGTCTTCCATATACCTTCCTTCCTCTCCCCTCTCTACTCATTCCTTTTCTCTCTGCCCTTCCTGGCTACCATGAGATAAGCATTTCTGCCCATCACATTCCCACCATCATGGTATTTTGCCTCACCTCAGGCCCAAAGCAGTAGAGATAAATATGAACGGAGGCCTTTGAATTTATGAGCCAAAGTCTGTCTTTCCTTTCTCAAGTTATTTTTCCCAAGAATTTAGTCACAATGATGAAAAGCAGACTAAGGTAGTGTGTATTTATGCAGGTTGTATGGATTTTGTAGGTTCTTTGTCATACACATAAAGCAGCCCCATTGACACATGGACTAGAATAGCAGGGTTTTGAGATTACATTTTAAAATTTTATTTCTTTTAATTTTTGAGATCATCATATAATTACATCATTTCGTCCTTTTCTTTCTTCCTCCAAATTCTCCCACATACTCCTCCTTGTTCCCTTTCAAATTAATGGCCTCCTTTTTCATTAATTGTTTTTACATACATATATTTCTAAATACATAAAAACAACCTGTTCAATCTGTATAATGTTACTTGTATATGTATTTTTCTGGGCTGACCATTGGTATTGGATAACAAATTGGTATGCTCTTCCCTGGGGAAGACACTCCTCTCCCAACCCTGCACCTCAGCTCAGCATTCCTTAGTTGCCTGTAGTTCTTGCATAGTTGTGAGGCCTCATGAGCTCCCCCATCATTCCGTGTTAACGTGTCCATTGTTCTTGTCAGCTCACATTTAGGCAGTCATGTTGGTGAGATCTTATGGGATCAAACTGCAGACTTACGAAGCCCAGTCCCAACGGCTACATCTACAAAACAACTCCGAACCTAAGGCTCAGGGAACATTGCAGAAGAAGGGGCAGAAACATTGTAAAAGCCAGAAGATGAGGGGGTTTAATGTGAGACGGAGACTACTTTTAAAGGATTCACTGGTTTGCTATTGACTTGCCCTATCTGGGTACATGGTCTATTTCTGCATTTGCTTTCTTTGACTGTAAGTTTTGAGTACAGAAGTCTTGCAGCTCTCTTTCTCTTTCAAAGGATTACTCTTTGGTACATCACCATCTGATACTGTGTTGTGTGATATTTAATATTGTTTAGATTTAACAATTAATATTGCATTGATTTATTAATTACTTTAACACTGCACTATTTCTGCCAGATCAGAAAGATATCGGATGTTTAGGTTTATCTGTCATCCAGTTACATTTGCTAAACTTATCAGTTCTCTTCATTTTTCTGTAGACTTTTGTGGTTTTTGAACAGATGAGAATGTATTTTTCCCATCTTCCCAGCATCATGATCTCAGTGTTCTTGCCACAGTGCTGAACAGACGAACACCAATAGCAAGTTTCCTTTTCTTGGCCCCGACTTTTGAAGGAGAGCCTGTAATTGCTTGGCATTAACTCTGATGTTGGCTGTGGATGAGGAGTAAAAGGTAGAAGCGTCTTTTTATTTATAAATAGGAAAAAATGAGTTTTTTTTCCTGAGACCAAATAAAGGAAGAGGAGCTGGAAAACGAGTGGCAAAGCACCTCCCCTTAAAAGGAATTATTTAAGGAAAAATAGAACTGATTTTTAAAATTAAAAAGTACTTGAAAACACATGTTCTTAAAGAATAAACCCACTCTAAGAGGTCCCTCTTTGGGGCTGGGGATTGGCTCAGTTGGTAGAGTGTTGCTTCACCTCAATTTTGATCCTCAGATTTATGTAAGACCAGGCAACAGTGGCGTGTGTCTGTAATCCTATCATGCGGGAAGTGGAAACAGGAGAGGAAGGAATTCAGAATCATCTTCTGTTACATAGAAAGTTTGAAGCTAGCCTGGAACACATGAGCCCCAGTCTCAAAACAGAATACTTAGATTTCCTGTGTGTGATGCTGAAGGGCAGATGCATGACAGAGTCTGGAGCTTTCTGAACTGGTGTAACAGAAAGGCCTCCTCTGAAAACTCGAGTCTACCAGGGTCTATGTGGTCATACACAGTCTTCTAGCTAAGTATGCCGACAGTTGTATCCCTTAGAGTTCTTCCAGAGAAGCAGAATAGGAGGATCATGCTATTGGGGTTTGTTGTATGGAATCAGCACTCACAGCTCTGGATACTGGCTGGATGAGTTTGAAATCCACAGGGCAGGGAGTTAGGAAGAGCAAACTGGAATTCTTGACCTCAGGCAGGAGCTCTCCGTACACAGGTAGAATTTCATCTTCTGAAAACCTCAATTCTGCTCCTATGGCCTTTCACTGCATGAGCCCCCCTCCCCCGCCACCAATCCAGAATTAACTAGGTGATTATTCTCTACCAAAAGTCAATTGACTGAATGACAACAACATCCATATGGTGACACTCAGACTAGGTTCAGGACATAGCCTAGTGAGGAGCACACAGGACAGACACCTACAAAAGACGGAACTATTTAGTGCCATGAAGAGTGCATTATGGCTTGGAGGAAGAAATTGGAAATCATAACCTAGTGCTAAAAATTCTCTCCTTAGGTAGTGACACTGCTTTGTAATTTGAAAACTACAGACCCCTGGAAAGGAACATAGAGGTATGTCAATGACATGTTCAGTAAGAACACAAATTAGATATTCTTGATGCAAAAATGGCAGCATGGAACATGAATGTGGATGAGTAAATAGCTATGGGAGGTACTGAGTCAATTTTCTTTGATATAATGAACACCTCCACCTTCAGTGCTTACAATACAAAGGGAAATATTATAGTTCCTCTGGTGAGAGCAACACATTGTCGCAAGGGAATATAATGAAGCAGCAATAGCAAGGTTGACAAGGAGTAGCCAGTGTTCATATGTCTCATGGGTTTGTATGTTACTACAAAGAAATGAGGCTCAATACTATAAGTCAACAAAAAGTCACCCAGCCAGAGCTTTTAAAAAATTAATAGATGATTATATCACTTTTCCCTTCTCTTTCCTCCCTCTAACTCCTCTCACTCTCCCAGTTTCCTTTCAAATTCATGGCCTCTTCCTCTTTAGTTATTATTGTTACATATCCATGTAAATGAGTAAATATATAAATACAGCCTGCCCAGTCTCTTTAGTGTTGTCTGCATGTATGTATTTTTAGGGCTGATCACTTGGCACTGGATCATCATGTAGGGGGCTCATCCCTGGGAGAGGCCAATTCTCCCTCTCTCGGCAGTTGTCAATTGCCTGTAGCCCTTCATCTAGGGCTGAGGCCCCATGAGATTTCCCCATCCACGTTACCATGTCAGTGGGTGTTGTCATTGTTCAGGTTTTATTCAGGAGACCATATTGTTGAGATTTCATCTGCAACACAAGCCCTGCAGGGAACATCTCTGAAGAGGGAGCAGGATGACTGTAAGATTCAGAGGATCAGAAAGTCTGATGTGAGATTGTATCTTCCAGGTGTGACGGAACATCCACAGCTAGAGCTCTTTGTAAAAATATTATTATTATTATTATTATTATTATTATTATTATTATTATTATTATTGTCTGAGTACGTGATGTGGGAGCATGTGTGCAGAGGTCAGAGGAAAACTTTGTGGGGTCGGTGCTCACCTTGTTCCTTTATGGAAAATTCTGGGTGTTGAACCCAGGTCAACAGGCAAGCACCCTTACCGGCAGGGCTACCTTTCCAGCCTCAGCCAGGGTTTTAATTCAGAGGGAGACATTTTCAGACATGGGGCAGAGGGAACAAGAGAACGTCTTAAACAGCGATAGTTTCATTGAACATAAAATTGTGACCCTCTCAGTGCTTCCTACTTCTTTTCCTCCATCAAGTTGAGCATAGGGCATTCATTTCTCAGAGGCCAAAAAAAAAAAATGTTCTGTCTTAATTTATAAATGAACATTACTAATAAACAACAGAGAAATATAAAAATAAAGATGATTATGTTAAATACCTCCAGATCTTTAATCTGATTTAGAAAACAGGTCAGTAATTCCACAGAAGCAGTAGGGCCACTGGAGACATGCCAGGTACCTTCTCTGTGGTCACCCACCAATCTGGTGGCCAGAAAACTCAGCTGTGGACTTCTCCCTTGTCTGTGCTTTAACCAATCAGAAGGAGCACTGGATTTTGATACTAGAAAAGGGCTCTGATTCAGGCTTTCTCACTTATTTGCTAGGCAACTTTTAGAAAATACTAAATAACAGAGTCTTCATCTATAAAATGAGGCAAATTAGAGTGCACACATCATAAGCTTGATCTGCATATTAAATGCAATAATGAGTTAAAAACTCAGTGAATTGACGACCCATGGGCACAAAACACTCGAATGTCTCATTTAAGCAGTGAAATTAGCTGTGGAAGCACAGATAACTAATTGGCCTCCTACAACATACTTTTCTGCCTTTGCACTGAACTTCTGATGCTCAGCTAGTCCCATGTGTTGCATGACTTTTCTTGATGGTCTATGAACAAACACCTATTTATCCCAGAGCAGGAGCCAACAGCAGAACAAAGAAATAATTCAACCAAGTCTACTTCAGGGAACTCCTATTTTTACTGGGGTTACTTACAAGAGCATGAGTGAGGGGTTCCTTATAGGTGCATGAGTGAATCAAAGGCAGCTGAATTAAACATCAACAAAACCCACCCCAGCATNGATGGTACTNGCGAAAGCTGCATCCCTGGNGACCCTGTCTAAAGTCAGCTTCGTGGAAGAACCGTCTCTCTTTCAGNAGTTACTTATTTTTCAGAGAATCACTGGGAAGGGCCTGTGTGCCTTGGTGTTTTCTGAGAAAGAAAGTTATATAGCATCATGTCCCCTAAGGAATCAAGACTGCTTCCCAGACCCATTTGAAGCTTTTTGTAGCCCTGTGACTAAATTCCCACCCATAGTATGTAAATAGAAGTGCCAATAATATATAGCAGTGTCTGGGAATAACCTTAAGAGGTATTTGGCCCAGTATGTGCATGTGATGGCTGGAGACCTAAATACACATCTGTGGTGGTTTGGATAAAAGGGGCCCCCATAAGCTCGTAGGGAGTGACACTATTAGAGGGTGTGGCCTTGTTAGAATAGGNGTGGCCTTGTTGGAGAAAGTATGTCACTGGGGATGAGCTTTGAGGTCTCAGATACTCAAGCCAGGCCCAGTGTGTCTCATTCTCTTCCTGCTGCCTGCAGATCCANATGTAGAACTCTTGGCTACTCTCCAGCACCATGTCTGCCTACATGCCACCATGCCTCCTGTCATGACTATAACCTTCTGAACTGTAAGCCAGCCCCAATTAAATGTTTTCCTTTATAAGAGTGGCCTTGGTCATGGTGTCCCTTCACAGTAATAAAACTCTAACTAAAACACCATTTTGCCTCCAGAAGATGAGAACCACTTCTTGGGGAAGACAAAGCGATAGGCTGAAGGAAGCCTTGGTTCCTTAAAATGATGGAGCAGTCAACTAAACCTCAACTGCTACTTCCAGATTCCTTTAAATTCATGTGAAATGAACATCCATGCTCCTTCAGTCATTGGTTAATGGTATTCATAGCTCAACCTAATGCCAAGAAAGCAGTATTGGATCCAAAAACTTCCAATGAAATGGAGCTTTAGAGTGTANGTCCTGTAGTAAACAGAACCAGAGGTCATAACAGATTGATTGATGGAGATAAGCACCCTGGGCTGCAATTCAAGGGCTTAGATTTGAATCTGTAACCTGCCATTTACTAGTGAGGTGACAACATTCTGTTCAACTCTTGGGGTCTCATTCACTTGAAACAAGAGGCTGACATGGTCTCTGTGCTTCCTTCCAGATCCAGCTTCCCATGGCTTTCACCTTGTCCATTTGCTGTCAACATCGCCGTTAGCCAAGGCCTTTATTTCTTTGGGATTACCATAGGAAACACTATACGATGCAGGGAAATGGNTAGTTGCATCTTCAGGGTTCAATGACAGCAGTCAGTTCACAGACATTAAAGCAGTCTTCTGGAGGTTCCGGGGCATGAGTTGTAAATTTTACTGAGCCTCTTCAGTGAGAGCAGAAGGAAACTGAAATTTTAGAGAAACTACAAAACACATAGGAGAAATATATTGAGGGACTTATAGGCAGAGAGAGAGAGAAAGTAGACTTATAAGGAACCAACTAGCAGACCCAAGAAAAAGAAAAGCTTGTTCCAATGTGCCACTCACTACTGTTAAGTCAATGCTTATAAGTCAACTCATTTCTTCCACACTGTTTTTTCTTTTTTTTTTAAGGCAAAAGATGTGTTCTTGGTGCTCAGAGACCATCTTGACTTCAGGTAACCTGATTCTTATCTCCTTTTCAATAAAGATAGCAATTCATTGAATGTGTAACTGAATGAGATTCGGTTTTTAAAAGCTCGCTAAAGCTTCTTCTACAAAAATAGTCACAGCTGAAGGGGAAAAAAACCTCCTGTCAGATCACATATATAAATTCTTAGTTTACAAACCGTGATCATCTGGAACAGGCTTNGAGAGAGACACAGAGGGCAGCAGCAAGAGGGACAGTGACAGTTTCAGGAGCCTTGACTGTCTCTGCTCTGACTTTGTTTTGTGAACCTCTCAGAGATCAAATCCCACATGTCAATGGGATATCCTTCTTGTGAGCTTCTACCAGAAGGCAATTNCAAATTCAAAACACATTTCTTCCCCCTGNAAGGGAAACTGAGGCCTGGATAAAAGTGAACAGTGCTCAGAGCACAGAGCCCCAGAGACTGGCTGTGATGTAGCAGATGTCTCTCCCGTTCCTTCGAAGCCTCTGCAACACCTGACTTTTAGCAAGTGCCTCAGGCTCCACCTGTGAGAGCCACTGTCTCACAATCCTGCTAACCAGCCTGCTTCAGGCAGTCACTATCAATTGACTGGAGAGAAATTTTGAGGTGAAAGCTGTTTGCTGTCCTTGGCCTAGGGTTTACTGTGAATGATGGGACAAGGTGCCCTGAACTCTACTGAAAGAAATGTCAGAAAAATAGACTTCAGACATAGCATTTTCTACTGAAAACCAAGGAGAAGACTGACTCTAGGGGACTGCCAGAACTGCGGCACTGCAGTAGAGGAGGCAACTGGTGATGGGGGATGGGACAAGGCATAGCTGCAGTGCAACAGAGTGGACGAAGACAGGCTGGGCCCTTGGAAGTCNAGCTGAGTCCCAGGGACTTCAGTTCAGCCCTTGTTGCTGGAAGAGGACCTGGAAGTCTGAGTTGATTTCTATTGTATACAGGGAGGCTTCCACATTTGCTGGTTCTGTGTATATGG
>LZPO01076265.1:56698-68425 GCA_001675575.1 Neotoma lepida
GTCGAAGTAAAGGAATTTATGGTTGGGGGTCATCACAATATGAAGAACTGTATTAAGGGTCACAGTACTAGGAAGGTTGAGAACCACTGATTTATGCCATTATAGGAGGGAATTTACCCCAAATACCTACATTGTTTGATTTGTTTATATATAATATANATTATATATACTTAAACTGTCATTGGCTGGTATCAACGAAAGTTTCATCATATGTGATAATNGATGGAAATTCATATTTCAAAGTATTTCCTTGATCAGTATATGAATTCTACACAACTTATCCGGAACAGATCCCACTATCTTCTCCCTCCATGTTCTGGTACTCCTCATCCTGTCAGAAGATGTCTGCACACCTGAAAGTCTTCACTGACATCTACTTCTGTTCATTGCCTAAATCTAGTGACTCACTGTTGTTAGAGCTCTTGATGTTCTGAACAGTTTGCTTATCAGTCACAATTTTTAAAATTCCTTACCAGTTGTACAGTTTTAGTTTAATTACAGCCCTGATTAAAACATTAGTTCTACTCTGAATGCAATGTGACTTTATACAAGATTTTTTTCTGCATAATCTTACTTTTCTCATCTGTAAAATGGAATAATAATTTATTTTAAAGAGGCANTATGGAAACNAAGTGAATAAAGCATGCCATGTTTCATATCATGTTGGCAAATGGCAAGCAAATAACCATGTAAAGTATNTTTCTTTTGCTATATTTATGGTTAGTCTTGGTAACAAATCTCTATCTTGCTGTAGTATTAATTCATCCATCATTGGCTGTATTAAAAAACCAAGGTCTATTTCCCATCAACTACAAGACCAATCCAAACACTTGATAAGACAAAATAGGCTCTGAGTATGGGTCGTCCTGTATTTGTCTTTCCAACCCCGTTTTGAGCGCTCCTTGCCATGTTCTCTACCTAAGAGATGTATTGTAATATATACATCACTTCATGTAGGCCATGTTCTATCTCTCCTACATGACTTCATATTTATGTTCCAACACACAATGTGCTTCCCTTTCTTCCATCACCATTCTTCTAGTAATAAAGGTCATGTTGTAGATCTACTGAATTCCACTGCTCACTCTATAAGGATGGAATTTATCACTTCCACCATATATGAGCCCAAGGCCTTACCCTTATTCCCTGGTCAGAATTCTCTGTATTGTGATCACCTTTTCCACTATAGTCCATGGTGTCTTGAACTATAATTACATAAAAAGCCATCTGTTCCACTCCTCGGGGAGATAATGCACTCCCCGAGGAAAGAGTCTATGTCTTGCTTGGTCTGTGGCCTCGGGATGCGGTGGACATATAGCAAGTTGAATAGAGGCTCTAGAAAACCTTAAATGTTTCCCTGGTAACCGCATTTTCAGTGACTTCTATGCCTCCATGTTGATGTGAGTTTCCCAATCTCCTAAGGTCCCGTATCCATGGGATGCCTCCAGTTTTTATACTTAAAGGGTTCTAGAGTTAGTGATGGACTAGTGGGAGTTGGGATGGGGGAGTTCACCTCTATGATACAACTAGATCACTAGAAAATGAGTTACATGGTTGAAAGAACACAGACAAAGGACTTTGACAAGACTGTCCTCGAATCTAACTTCTGCTAATTTTCGGTTGTTCAGTATTTTTAGCAGTTATCCAGTTTTTCTTACCTTTTCTTTGCCCTTGTGTAGCATAGAGATAAAAACAAATCATACACATTGTTTTGAAAATTCAATGGGTGCTGGAAAAATGCTTGTGCAATTCCCTCCACCCACATGGCAACTCAGAACTCAACTATTCCTCCAGTCCTAGAGGGATCTGAAACTGTCTTCCGTCCTCTGGGGCACTGCATGGTACACACAGATATATATNCAGGCAAAACACCCATACACACAAAATATAAAATACTGAAACAGAATAATCAATGACAAAATACATTACTTAGTTTAGTGCATCAATTTGATAAATGACAAGCAACTATAGTGCTTATTTTTTAAATATTTGTTTATTTTATTTTATTTTATTTTGTTTTATTTTATGTGTGTGTCCATGGGTGTACATCTGTGTACCATATGCATGTAGGAGTCCACAGAAATTAGAAGAGGTGTCAAATCCCCTGGAACTAGAGTTACAGACAGGTGTGAGCACCAATGTAGGTGCTGGGAACCAAANTGGAATCCTTTGCAATGCAGCCATTGCTCCTCTCTGCTAAGTCATCTCTCCAGTCCCATGCAGTTCTTATCTGTAACATCCTCAGATTCAAAGAACATATGATTTCACACCCATCAGAGAACACATGATTTCACATCCGTTATTACAGCCATTTTAAAAAATACAACAGAAAACAAGTGTCAGTGGAGATGTGGAGATATTGGAACTTTGATGGGTTACTGATGGGACTGTAAAATGGCACAGCTACTAGGGAAAACCATGTAGCATCTATAAAACAAATAAACAAACAGAACTACCATATAATCCTGTAATGACACTTCTGGATATAACCCTACAAAGCTCAAAGGAGCATCCAAAACATGNGTTTGTATACAAATGTTCATAACTAAAATACTCAAAATAGTCAAAAAGCAAACCCACCCAAATGAATGGACAGGTGACAGGATACACAGAGTGGAATGTATCCATGCAACGAGACCACCACTCCACCTTGTCAAGGAAGGAAATTCTGATACATGTGGAAAATGGTGAACCTTGAAGACATGGTGTTAAGNGCAGTAAGTTAGATACAATGGGACAAATACTNTATGAAGCCACTTTTATGGAGCACCTGGAATAATCAACTTCATGGAGACAGAAAGTAGAATGGCAGTTGACTTAGTGGGAGGAGGTAAGTGGGGGAGTTATTATTTAATAAGTATAGGGTTTCAGTTTGGGACGATGACAACTTTTTTTATATGGATGGCGAGGTGGGCATGTACTTAATGCCATTGAATGGGACACTTAATTTAAAAACAATTCAAATGGTAAATCTTATGTTATTCTACCACAATAAAGCATCACTAAACAAGTTTTAATCTGCTCTACCAAGATAATTAAGCAGCTATAGTAAAGCCAACTAGAAAGGCCAACGGCTCGGAGGGCCATCAGAACATTGACTCTATGTTCTTTCAGATTCCTATAACCCAGAATGGTGCTGAGAGCCCGAAAGCTTTAATTGTCCATGGCCAAGCAAGCATGCATGCACAAACACGCACAGAGTCTCTGGGGCCCATGGAGACACAACCTGGAAACTGGGCTTGCCAGGATTAGACAGCCAGAGCCAGCCCATGTATCACTCACCCAGAAGACAGCTCTCCATGGAGAAAAAGAACCTCGTAGTCCCCTAACAAAGAGGATAATAAATTCCGATTAGCCAAGGAAGCTCTGAGTCTAAATACCAGCTAGGCTCAGCCCCTGCGAGTGGGGACGAATTATCTGAAAGGTCATCCTGGAGACACTGAACAAAGAGCCTCCAGCAGCTGGGTCCCTTAATTTGAGGAAACACTGAAGCCTTTAAAGAAGCCAGAGCTGGAGAGATGGGAACGCAGAGAAGCCTTGTGAGCACAGGGAGGATTTAATAGGAAGGGAAACACAGAGACTCGGCAGGAAGCTCTGGGCCCAGGCCGCCATGGCTGATCCAGGCCTGGCAGAAGGCCTCTGGAAGGAGCTGCATCGTCTGCGCTAGGCTGGGGTGGCCCTTTTTGGCACTATAATAAGACAGAATGGCTCTGATCTCAGCGATTAAAGCTTTAAAACCGCAAGCCTCGGGGAGGGAGCAGGCTCAGAGTTACAGCCTGTCATCCAGCCTCGTTCACTCTTCTCCAGGCTGTGGGCTGCTGACAGAGCCCAGTCTGTCTCCAGAAAATTCCAGGGTTCTCCCAGGAATCTATGGCCAGGTTCAGCCAGTAGCCTCTTGCCTGAGCCCGGTTGTCACAGCTCCAGGGGTGGTGAGATTGAAGGCTCCCTGGGAGGCCCATGTGACAGCCAGGAAGTGGTGTGCTGGCCTGGAGCCATTCCTCGCTTCCAATAACCTCTCTGTCTAGAAAACCCAATGAAAAGAGAATGAAGGAGCCATGTCACTTAGGTGGAAACCTGAGCAATTGGCCTTATCCGATCCCAAAGCCGCACCATCCTTAAAATGTCCTTCACTATGCAAGTGTCAATTGCAAGCATGGTGCCACTCCAAGCCACTGAGTCAAATTCCTGAGTCTCGAAAGGAGCAAGGGACTAGTGGTACTGTGCATTGATCCAAGCACTGTGCTAACCAGAAACAATCATAAGCCTAGTGTTTCATGAAGACTGTTTTTCTCATGAACTTGAATCTCAAAGCAGCTTTACAAGGTAGGTGGTAATGTCCACATTTTCAGCAAATGAAAATGGCAGGGCCGAAAATGAACCTTCATCTGAACATCTTTAAAATCTTCATGCTGGCCNCAAAGCAGGCCTTTCACACATAGGAACTTCCCATGCCTTGCAAAGTGATTCTAATTCATGTATTTGGGGCTCAGANNTGTTTACTGGTTTGCCAAATGTCACACCGTTAGTGGGTTACACAACTGGGATTGAGGTTCATTTCTAATCGAGTCCAAAGCCANTGTTGTTCCCTTCATGCCTAATATATCTTCAGTTAACGTAAAATAATCCTGTGTCCTTTTGCCAATCAGCAAACACTTTGCTCCTTCCATCTTGAAGCTTAANCCCTTAAAGAGTAGCACAGTAATTGTACTGCCCCAATGCCCCAGAAGCCACAATTTACTACAGAATGAGGTGACATGAAACAAAACAGACACATCTCCCAGGCCAAAGAGAGAAACTGTCTGTATTGCACAGGCCTTATGACTTTTATTGAGAAGATCTGAAGCTCATTAAAAAAAAATCTGGTAGAGAAAAGTGGCAGTATGTGTGTGTGTGTGTGTTGGGTTAAGTTCCCAGTCTGCCTAATAATTCCAGTTTTTTGTTAAACCAAGTAGGCTTAAGCAATGGAAATGACCAATCATTTCTTGGAGAAGAATTCTATGTCATTACCCAAAGTAAAAAAAGTAGTCTTCTCTTCCACAATTCATACGATCCAGCCAATACAAGGATCTTTTTTTTTCTTCAGACAGAACCAAATTTTCCAAGTAATTCTCATATGAGTAAGAATATTCACTGATATAATCAGATCCATCTCTTTTTCTCTTAAGAGAAATGTTGCCGATTGCAGGAACATACAGACTGAGGGAAATGGAAGCCATTTTTGATATTGCTTATAGCCTNGTAATTTCAGTTAAAATGTCAGAAGCCACTTTAAGGATTACTCATGCTTAATAGGCAGGAAATAGTTAAATCACAATGGCTTGAAGGAGACCTCTATGTTGTAAAAGAATAGACCTAGGCCAGTCTGCTCCCTTGAGTGTCATCCTTCCAGCAAAAATTTGTGTACTAAAGGAAGCAGTGAGGACCGGTTATCTTTAGCAATGGGAGAAAGTCTTTTTTTGGAAACCCAANCTCTCAGAACTAAACAGTAGATACCCTGAAAAACAATACCTTCCACAAATATGTCTAAGTGTGAGATCACACCAAAANNTCCATTTAGATGTACAGCTGAGCTCACATNCAAGGGAAACCCCCAGAAGTCAGAGGTCTCAAATGAAGCTCAAAAGCTTGTGGNAATGTCTGCTGTCAATGGAGGTTCTCTGAGGTGATAAGGAGCAGGAGTGGTCACTCTGGGTAATCTCAAAGTTTGGGCTTTAATGTCCCTGCTTTGATAGGAAATGAGTCTTGGGCTTACATTGAGAAACATCTAAGTTACATACAATTTGCATAAAACTGCATGCATAAAGAGTAACTGCACAATACAAAGATAAGCCAGAAATGATCTGTCCGTTCTTGGGGAGACAGTAAGGAAGCTCAGTGCTCACTCTCTCTCTCTTTCGTTCTCTATCTTTATCCCTTTCTCTCACTTATTTTAGTTTTTATTGTTGAAAACAATTTTTAAATTTAAATATATTTTAATCACATTCTTCCCCTCCCCCAAGTCCTTCCAGGGTCTCTCCTGTCCCTACCTACCCAACTTTAAGTTCTTTCTTAAAAACCAAATGAAAATCCAATAAAACAGCAAAAACAAGAAAACAAAATAAAACCATACTCAAAAAGAAAAGGAAAAGAAAAAACACTAAACTGTGCCAAATAAGAGCAGCACACACCCCCCAAAAATGTGGAATCCATTATATGTTGGTCACCTACTCCTGAACATGAGGTCTGTTCTGGAGTGCTCGGTATATGCAGTGTCACTCTATTGGAGAAAACTGATTTTCCTTCTCCCACCAGGTGTAAGTGACAGCTCAGTTGTTAACCTTTACTCTAGTGGCTGGATTTTTATTCATTCATACATTCATTCTTCTTTTTTAGNATAACAAAACAAAATAAAATAAGACATAACAAAATCTCTCACTTTGGAGTTGGACAAGACAAACCAAAAGAAGGAAAGAGCCCAAGAGAAGGCATAAGAATCAGAGACCCACTTATTGACACACTCAGGAATCTCATAAAAACACTTTACCATATGCACATGCAGAGGACCTGGTGCAGACCCTTGCAGACCCTGTGATGTGGCTCAGTCTCTGTGAGTTCATATGAGCTTTGCTCATGCTGATTTACAGTGTCTTGTTTTTTTTGGTGTCCTCCCTCCCCTTTAGCTCTTACACTCTTTCCATCACCTCTTCCATGGGGTTCCCTGAGCTCTGAGAAGAGAGATTTGATGGAGACATCCCATTAAGGCTGAGTGTTCCAAAGTCTCTTGCTGTCTAGTTGTGGGTCTCTGTATTTGTTCCCATCTGCTTCAGGAGGAAGCTTCTCTGATAATGGCTAAACAAGGTACCGATCTGTGNGTATAGCAGAATGTCATTAGGAGTCATTTTATCACAAATTTTTCCTCATTTTTAGACCAGTATTATTTGTTTTTCTCCTAGGTCCCTGTACTTTCTAGTCTCAGGTTCTTGGTCATCCAAGCAGTGTCAGGTATGGGTTCCATCTCGTGGAGTGGGCCTTAAGTCAAATCAGTCATTAGCTGGTTATTCCCACAAACTTTGTGCCACCAATGCCCTACTATATCTTGCAGGAAGTACAGCATTGCAGATAAAGGGTTTGTGGGTGGCTTGGTAGTTTTAATTCTCTTTTGATAGTGTGAGGAGTATCTTCCTGTACAACAGATGTTGGAATGTAGTGGTGAAGGCTCTAAGTAGGCACCAGGTCTACATCTCCATGTTCAATATAACTGTTGTCCTCAGCAATGGGACCTTGCTATCAGTTTTTGGAGAACAACTTATAGTCTTGGCGACAGCCTTGTTGTTTGGGGATTCTCATGCTGCCTCTTTAACCAACTACTCAATTAGATGTAACCCAATCCTGGGTAACCCAATTACAAAAGATTGTAANCCAATCTTNATTGGGTGACAAGAGATGGCCAGTTGGGATTCTGTCTCCCCATTATTTTGCAATTTGATTTAGATCATCTTCATATACCTATATATTTTAGGAAGTGTCTACTGCATTNGGTTTCCATAGTACCCCTCAAATTCCCCTTAATTTTAGCTCTCCCTGTATTACCCCCCACAAAACCTCTCCCCCCGCACTTGATACCACCATTCCAGCCCCACTTCCATCCATATCTATCTATTCTATTTCTCTTTCCTAAGGAGTCTTATCTGTTCCCTCTAGTCTCTTACTCTATACCTATCCTCTATGGTTCTACAGATTGTAGCTTGGTTATCATTGACTTAANGGCTAATACTCATATATAACTGAACACATACTGACTGTATTTGTCTTCTTGGGTCTGGGNTACCTCACTCGGGATTTTTATTTGTTGTTTGTTTTCTAGTTCCNTCCATTTTGCCTACAAATATAATGATGTCATTTTTTTAACTGCTGAGTAATACTCTNTTGTATAAACCACATTTTCTTTATCCATTCTTCTTTTGAAGGACATCTAGACTGTTTCCAGTTTCTAGCTATTATGAGGAGAGCAGCAATGAACATGGTGGAGTCTCTGTGGTAGGATGAAGCATCCTTTGGGTGTATGCCCAAGAGTGGTANAGCTGCATCTTGATATAGATTGAGTCCTGTCTTCCTAAGGAACCACCNCATTGATTTCCATGGTGGCTGTATGAGGTTGCACTCCCACCAACCATGGGTGTGTTCCTCTTCCTCCACATCCTCACCAGCAGGAAGCTCAGCTCTCTTAATTGGGTTGCAGATTGCCCTGAATTAAATTATGGAGCCAAAATAATGTGTACTTGTGTTGAACTAATTTATAATGCTCTTTTCTTCCTATAGGCTGGAAACTGGAACATTTTATAAAATGGATTTTAGTTTCCTAATTTACCTGAAATGGCTAAAAGAAGCAAATACCATCACTCATATGCGAAAATATTTTAAATTAAACATGAGCATGATTCTCACATTAAGAACTCATGTAAGATGAACTATCAGCATGGAAAAAAAAAGATGATTAAGCAATATCACAGGAACCATGAAAGTATAATAAATTGTTTAATAGTATGAAAAGAGCTATAAAAAAATAAGACATTGGAAAAAGATAGATACCTTAAAAAAGAATGAGCTAGAACTTCTAGAGATGAAAAATATAGTCATTGAAATAAAAAATTCAACAGACAGTCTGTAGGTGAAGAAACGCCTTGAGAAATAAATGATGGATGAAAGTACATGACATCATGGAAAGAGAGTAGGACTCTGGACAGGGTGGACAGAATTGTACAAAACAGTTACCACAGATACATGCATCGAGTAAAAAANAAGCACTAGCACTTAGGAACTACTTCTTACNTACCACACACCATTATAATGCAAATTATGTCATATAAGCCTTATAATAACTCTATAAGGTAGAATCTAGTCTGTCCATTGGTGGCAAAGAAACAGAGGGAAGAAGGCAGCTCTCTCTCTCTCTAACACACACACACACACACACACACACACCAACAATTAGAAGGTCTGGGAATCAAGTCTGGATCAATTTCAATATAAAAACCTTTTTTAAAAACCACTAACTTTTACTGTTTGACACATTAAGCTAAAATCTAATTTTAATCAGGTGCATAAGCTTACATGGCCTGACCATGGAGAGAATATTTTATTTCTTATGGAAGGCCGGATGGAGCCTTTCACAAATATATCTTACAGCTCTCTTTCATGGCAATATTTGATCTACAGCTCAGACTGTAGGCCAGAGGATTGTGGAAGGCTTGGAGGATTAGACAGGTATCTGATGTCAGAATATGCTCTCGGCAAGCCCAGATGTTCTCTAAATATGGAAGATGCGGGCAGATGTTAGTGATCTGACCTGTCATGGAAGAATCTGGAAAGACAGAAAAATGCTAGGGGGTTTGGATGACTAGCAAAGCATCAGAACGTGGGGGCTGGGAGCCTTAAAAGAGGTTAGTATCACCATGGTGAAGTCTGGACGGACTCTGACTCAGGAATTAAAACGTGTTCTTTTTTTCCCTCTTATTCTCTAATACTTCTGCCTGAGAACCAGCAGCCTGAGTCCCTACAGCAAGTCTGGAAAGTAAAGATGAATTTGCTGCTGACTAGAACAACACAGAAGAGGCCAGGAAGCCATCAGACTNCCCTCATGATGGGCCCAGCCCAGGTTATAGCTCCACAAGGTTATAATAGGTGATAANATGTTATTAACGCTTTGAGGCAGTAATACAACTGGTAAAGCAGTTGTGCAAATACTAAAGTTTCCTAGAAGCATTTCAAAGAGTAAGTACTTCCTATTCTGTGGCTGCTTCCTTTAAAAAAAATAATCTGGACAGTCACTGAGAATCTCTTAGAAAACACAAATCACTGCACAGCTTGCAGGAAATGATTATGTTCAGTAACTTAAATGCAATGCATATGACTGAGAGGAAAAATAAATTTTTAATAATGTATGGTATGCAAGAACAGCCCAGTGGCAGTGGCACACGCTTTTAATCTCAGCACTCAGGAGGCAGAGGCCAGTGGATTTCTGTGAGTTCAAGGACAGCTTACATATAGTCTACAGAATGAGTTCCAGGATGACCAGTGCTACATAGCGAAACCCTGTCTCACAAAATAATAATAATAATAATAATAATAATAATAATAATAATAATAATTTATGCAAGAAACAAGCCAGTCAACATTCCAGAACCGGTTGGGGACAGGGGCACACCAGCACCCATCCCTAGCTAAAGAGCTCTTGACAGTTGATGGCTGCTAGGAGAGGAAAAGTCAGTATTCCTCAGGAATTTGGTCCCCAGTAGGTTGACTATGTCCTATAACCATGACTTATGTGCAGTATTAATCAGACTTAGTGGGTTATTTTTTAAAGAAAGTATATGAAGTTGGGTTGGGAGGTAAACGTGGGGGGAGAGGATCTTGGAAGAGTTGAAAGGAGAAGTGGGGTGAATATAATTGAAATTGATTGTATGCATGTATGAAATTCACAAAGAATAAATAAAAACATCTTATTAAAAATTGGTATTGGGGACTGAAGAGATGGTTTAGAGGCTAAGAAAACTTGAGGCTCTTGTAGAGGACCCAGGTTCCATTCCTAGCACCTATATGGTGGCTCTCAACCTTCTGTAATACCAGTTCCATGGGATCTGACACCATCTTGTGGCCTCTGTAGGTAACACAGGTAAGTGATGCACATACATACAAAATGCAAAATGCATGCATAAAAATAAACCAGTTAAAATGCATATTAACACACTTTTTCCTGGCTTGGACATTGGATCCTAGATGATCAACAATAACTAAAATATTTATAATTATCACTGTCACACAAAAAAATTATTCTTAAAGTCTTTCAAAAAATAATTCTCACGGTCCTCTGGAGTCAATCCCATTACCCTTNAAGAGTGGGATTGCATGTGGAAAAATCAAGGCAAGAGTAGTGAATGGTGATTGCTTAAGCTCAAATAACTTATTAGGTGACAACCAGATAATAAATTCAGAGTTCGCTGAGATTCTAAGTTCCNCTGAGCTCCCTAATATCTGTTGATACCAAGTGGGTAGCTGACTTGGAGAAAGCACATACATAAGCTATGGTTTAGCTGAATCTAATATGGTGAAATTAATAAAGAATGTATTTAAGGTACTGCCTGAACTTATGCCAACAATACCACCATCAAATAAGCTTAGGAAAATGCCCCATTAGTTCACTGGGAAAAGATGCAGGAGGAAAAACATATATCAAACTATGTGACATGAGCCACAAAGAAACTGTCCTGTGCTACATAAAGACAATGAATGATATTTCTGGAATATTTTACTCCGTTTGGGGGTTCATGTGGTAGGAGGAATATGAAATACAAGATGTCCCCCCAGGAAGAAACACGCTAGTAAGGAGTGTCTTCAGCATGAAAGCAAGATATTCTCACCATCCAACAAATGGAGAAATCCTAGGATTTTCAGGAAAAAATAGAATCAAGTTCTAATGTAATACTGTGTTTAAAATACGGCATGGTGGAATGACATTTGCCTGGATTTGGATCTGGGTTGAACTATTTAATACTCTTATGACCCCAAACAAATAACCTGATCTTTCTGTGCCTCAGTGTTCTCATCAATAAAATGGGGCTAATAACATTACTTCCTCCAAAGGACTATTTTGAGGGTCAAATGAATTTACTAAATTCACAAATTTAACACAAGTCATTGACAGAATAGATCAGATATCTATTAATACTTTTTCTTTTCTTTCTTTTTTTT
>LZPO01076265.1:68530-83458 GCA_001675575.1 Neotoma lepida
ATCAAAAGTGTGTGCCACCACTGCCTGGCTCCCATTAATAATTTTAAAAAATGGGTTACTACTATTATCTCTCTAATGAAGAAATCCAAGAGCTGTCAAGGAAAAAGAGTCAGTCTTGTAGATTTCTCCCTAGTTTCTAAGCCTTTGGAAATCCCACACTGAGCTCAGGTGAATCTTTCATTTTTATAAAGGACTGTCATGCCTGGAACATTTTGACTAAAATTCAAACTAGCCTAAAGGATCAGAAATGCCTTTAAACACAGCTCCCTTGATCATCGTCCTCTATTTTCTTGCCATGTCATACAGAGTAAATTACTTAGTATCTTAGACCTCAACTGCCTCCTTTCAGTATACCTTGATGATGTACGAGGAAATATCTGTGGCTGTCCCCAGTATTGTGCCTGGTACAAGGACAAGTGTGTAGGAAATGTAATCGCCCCCTCCCCCCCATAACTCAAGAGAAGAAGCTGTGACAACAGGACTATTCTGGAATATATTCATTTAGTCAACATACCCTGAGCATCACAATTCCATGAATAAAGATGAGTGAAGTATGACCTCCATCCTAAAAGTGCTCATGGTCTGAATGAAGAGATAATAAATAAGTAAATAAGGTCATACTGTTGAGTGTGGCAGTAGCCGGTGACCTCTGTGAAGTCATAGATGGAGCACAGAGCAGCATCTACACTGTAACAATTTGAGAAGCAAGCAAAAGCTGGAGCCAAGGAGACTGCTAGTAGAGATCACGCCTAAGAAACAATCATGGCCTCTATTTTCATTNGCTGAAGTGAAAAAAAAGAGGACAAGGAGACCTGAGACTATCTGAGCTATTTATGTGAATTCATTTAATTGAGGCCATGTTTATAATGAGAAAAAAATACATCAATGCAGCAAAGGCAGCCATCATACAGGTCCAGATGAAACTCCTAAGGCATGCTAACAGACAGGGATGTGGACATCTTTGCTTTCAAGTGGTGAGTCTCAGTGAATATAGGGACAAAGGGACAGATCTAGAAGTTCCTATTCTGGGGATTCAGCCTCCTCTCAGCAGCTCCAAGGGGACTGAAGTTATTTAGAGCTCTACTGTCACCCAAGAAGACAACAGGAGTCCTCAAACTCACCCCCCTTGGAGCAGGGGGTGCCCAGAGGAACACGGACAAGCCACAACCAAATTTGTTTCTTTCTTCCTTTTTGCTTTGTTGCTCCTTGGGAACGGGCACAATTTGCATTGAGGTTTGCACAAAGCCAAACAGCTCCAGTGTCAAATGGAAATCCAGCAGGCTCTTCCCAAGATGTACGGGTCCTTTTGTACAGGCTGGCGACTTGGGAGAGGGGGCCCAGGACATAATGACTGTGTCTCTTGGGAAGCACATCCAGACAATAGTCTGTGTGTGAAAAGGGGAACAGATTAACCAGGACCGGGCTATCTCCCACTTGCTTTTCTTAAAGAAAGACTCTATTACCAGGAAGCAAAGCACACACAAAAACAATACATAAGCTAACAGAGTACTGGCTTTCATATACTCAGAAATAACAGAACACGGACAAGCTACAACTTTCCAAATCCCCTCGAAAATCCTTTGCAGGAGCAGGGATGGTCTGTCACATCTACACGCTTTGTTTAAAGTATTTGTTCTTTTGTTTGATCAAGGGGGCAGCAGTCTAACTCATTATATTGGGGGAGCTGCATTCATTCCTTTGTGCTTCCTTTTCTTCTTCTAATCTTTATTAAAATCAAAAGAAGAGCCACTCTAATCCTTCAAATGATAATTTATTTCTCAACCTACAAAGTCAGCGTCTTCTCCATTATTTTAAAAACAAATCGATGCAATGATTTTAATTAAAAATGAAATAGAATGAACCAAAAACAACACACCACATTAAAAAAAAATCAGGCATTTGTCAGATCAGCACACAAACTTGTTTACAATTTAATGGGCACCAGGGCTCCTGGTGATAAAGGATTTTAATGCACTAGAATGTTTCACTGTAGTTGGTAAATTCTCTGGACTTTCATTTGAGGCTTTGGAGAGGAGAGCACATCTAGAAAGTCTCCTAATGAAATGCTCTGACCCTGGGAAATTTTAGGCTTCCAAATGTGCTCCTGCCCATCCCCCAGCCTCCATCTCTGCCAGCTGCCTCCTTGGCTAGAAGATTCAGTGGGTTCTATTTTAGCTGGGGTTATTCATCTCAGATAGCAAGGCAGGTTTAGTTTCTGAGCAAGGAGAAAAAAGACTCTGTGTTAGGGAGACAGGCTTTGGCCTGCCCTTTGGTAGGTGGAGTTGGTGAGATTGGAGGGTGATCTTCAGAAAAGCAGGCAGAAGAGGAAACCACTTGGAACAGGAGATGGATACCTTCTGCCTCACAAAATGATTTTCTGAAGGGATCCATGCTGGAAATGTAATTTGAATATTTATGTTCATTCGGTGTATATTTATTTATTTATTTATTGAGACCCTACTGAGTTCGAACAATGAGGCCCAGAGATTAGGTTTCAAGAGATGATCTTTCAAGGAGTTGACTGCAGTTCAGTCCTCACCCAGCAACAACCCCCCTGCTGTGAGGCAGGCCTTGAGAAAGAAGTCACACGGAGTCCAAGTGCACGGTTCAGTGGAGGAGGCAAGTGATGTGATAAGGGCAGTGGCGGGCNTGGATGCTAATTGCTGCTGGGAGCAACAACCCATGAGAGGAAGCTTCCTTTGAGGGACCTCCACCTGGAGACTAGAGTGAAGTTACAGGGAGCGGGGTGGGGGTGGGGAATCTCAATGAACTTGGAAGAACAAATGAGACTTGAGCGTCTGGGTGAGAAGGAGAAGAGCTTCCCAGCAAAGCATCTTGTGAGAACAGGTTCTGAGCTGTAAAGTGCATGCACAGCTCAGTGTGGCTGAAGACATGGAAAAGAGGGTATGGATGGGGGAAGAAGATGTAGTAGTGAGAGTGGTCTTTCTCCTGGCTTCCTATGCATCTTTCTAACATTAAATTAAGCCTTTCGGAGAGACCTTGCAGTGCCCCATCTGTGGTGGTTTGAATAAGAATGGCCCCCATAGGCTCATCTATTTGAATGCTTGGTCATTAGGGAGTGACGCTACTTGACAGGGATTAGGTTGGAGTAGGTGTGGCCTTGTTGGAGGAAGTGTACTTTAGGGATGCTTTGGGGTTTCAAATGCTCAAGCTAGGCCCAGTGTCTCTCTCTTCCTGCAGCCTGCTGATCTGGATGGAGAACTCTGAGCTACCTCTTCAGCACCATGCTTGTCTGCATGCTGCCATGCTCCCCACCATGATGGTAAGTGGCTAAACTGAAACTGAAGACCAGCCCCAATTAAATGTTTTCCTTCATAATAGTTGCCGTGGGCCATGATGTCTCTTAATAGCAACAGAACATTTACTAAGACACCATCTAAGTCTGAGGGACTCTTCTACAGTGTNCTACATGTTGTTCATTGGTCTTTCCCCACTAAACTGTGCACAGCTGATCTGCTGGCTTTCCCTTCCTCTGTTTTCAGACCCACAAAGCCTTGAGAGGAGGGGTCAGGGTCAGAGGCTCAGATTTCCAGAACTAAACTAGAATGAGAAATTAAAACACTATTTTGTTGAAGTTAAAAACTGAAACACAATGCACATGAGTTGAGTGAGTTTGTCCTCAAGCTCTTTGTGGGCCCCTGGATGGGACATTTCAACATGCTGCCCAGGTCCCCCTTCAGGAATAAACAATGCACCACTGTCTAAGTAGATTTCTGTTGACAGAGAACCCCCAGTCCATCTCAGCTAGGTAGAAACTGAGACAAGGTCATATGTACCCATCCAGTGGCTGACTGAGGGTGTATAAATGACTGGGCTTCTCAATCCAATATTGGAATGCTCTCTATAGGCACCACCTAGTTGTATAACTCTCTATAGAATGGATGGGACATAAANAACAGTATGACTTGTCCCTTTACCCAGTTCTATTTTTGTCTCTTCTCTTCCAAAGGTGTTACTCTCAAGATCCGGCCCCCGAAAAGATTTCCTCCTTGCTGTCCCCTTTATCAAAGCTTACTTCTGAGAGTATTCAGTTTTCCACAGTCCCTTAAGGGACCAGCCTCAGGTTATCTATGACTGACCTATCACAATCACACATAGGATGCCCAGGTTAATGGTAAATCCACAAATCACCAGATAGACAAACAAACAATCAAAACAGAATTAGCAAATTAAAAATAGCATTCAGTTCTGCTAACATCGTACTTCCACNGTATTTTGGACACAATAAAACGTATCACATATCTTTTGGAGAGCAGTTTAATGACACACATCAAAAATGGAAGACCATTCTGAAAACGGACTTTATCCCAAAGAAATCACAGGGCGAATTAGCTTTGTCCCTAATGCTTTGGCAGCATCAACTTGAGAAAGTGAAAAATGTGTATCAGCCTACCTGCTCAGTGTTAGGAGAGCTGAAGACCATGGCAAAATCCACAAGCATGAAAGCTAAAATAAAAGATGAGACATGGTGCATCATTTTAGACGAAAGGAACAAAATTTTTAAAATCCTTTCCTAAGACGGTTGACTAGATTGAAGTGGATTCAGAATAAAGGTAAATGAAGAGAACCCCAAGTGATTCCAAATGACCAGTTCTCTTCCAAATTTTATTCAGTGCCTTTATAATTTTCTCTGTCCATAATTTAAGAAGTGATTTGGATGATGGGACACCCAGTCTTCCTACCTGAGAAAGAGGGGAAGGAAATCTCAGTAGTGTTGGCCTCGATCTGGGTATGACCTGAAGTCTGCAGCCGTCTGAGGCAGATTTAGGGTGTGGGATGGACAGATATCACATGAAAGCTACTCACTGTGCCTTGCTTCTAGAAAAAGANCAAGTCATCCAATTTACAAGTGGCATCCATGACTTGTTACAATAAGTTTGTGTTCTTAGCCTGCTGGGGCCAAGGCAAACAACCATGCTATACGCACTCCTGAATGTAATGATCTAGTAATTCTGTTTACCACAGATGAGACACTCCAATCTTCACAAGAGCTCTTCTGGAACCCCTTTACCTATGCATCATAGGCTCCTGATTCCAACTTGTGTCATGGTAACTGGTCTGTATGTACTTCCAAGACTTCCTCTCACCCATGGTGTCCCNAGTACCAACGACAATAATCATTGTAGTTTTTAGTGGCTGGGTATTTCTCTGAGCCGGGTACCAGGCTAAGTTTTTATTTACCAACTCCAGACCTTGTAACAAGCTAATAATTAATCATTATTATTCTGTCTTAGGAGATGAGGAAACTGGGGCTCATGGTTATAAAACTAAAAAGTTTTGTACTAAAAAGTACAAAACTTAAAATGCAAACCAAGTTTGTAATCATTAAAACCATGCTTGGTTCTAGAGATGCTGCCATGGCAGTCTAAAGCCAGCCTTCTGCTCTCTCCANTGAAAATCATTTCAGGACAGTGTCTTCTGTCATTTCTCCAAAAAACAAACAAAAAGAAAACCACCTCTATAATTCTTGGAGACCTGACTCCTGCCCTGCAAAGCACTTGTCTTAAATATGTATCACACTGTTTAGCTTGTCCTAGAAATAAGTAGTTCACCTTTCCTTCCTCTCTCTACATCTCTTTATACAAGGAAATTAGTGACCCCCAGCAGGGGCATGATAGAAGGCAGAGGAGTAGACTAGCCAAACAGGGAAAGGACTCTGTGGAGATGACTCTAGCTTGTGCCCCCAGAACTTGAGGGGAATGTTCTGTGGAATTTGAACTGTGGAGACACAGCCAACACGGCTGTCTGTTTAGTTCTTTCTGTCCCCCATGTAGCTGCATCAGATAATTATCATAGGTTAATCAGGTCAACAAACTTGCTGAGCACTGACAAGCTGGGCAGCCTCAGGTTTGCTCCCTGTGGGTGAGGCCAAGAGGGCTGCCTGACTGATCAGACAAGTCCGTGGAGTACAGTTGGTTGGCTGAGAAATCTGTAGGATCCAAGCTACCAAACTGCTGGGTGAAGAACCCACACNTGCACCATGCTCTTTCCCACTCTAGTGTTCTCTCTACCTTTTGGATTTTTTAATTGTTTGTTTGTAGTTTTTGAAATTAAAATGTAATTACATCATTTTCCTTCATCCCTTTCCTCCCTCCTTTTCATGGCATGTACTACCCTTTGCTTCCTCTCACATTTATGCTCTCTCTCTCTTTGGTTTTCCAAGACAGGGTTTCTCTGTTTAGTCCTTGCTGTCCTGGAACTCACTTTGTAGACCAGGCTGGCCTTGAACTCAGAGATCCNCCTGTCCCTGCCTCTGTCTCCCAAGTGCTGGGGTTAAAGGCGTGTACCACCACNACCTGGCTATNGTCTCTCTTTTTAATTGTTATTGTTGTATGTGTTTTCCTAAATAAAGAAATATGAGCTATTCGTATAATGTTACTTGTATGTGTATGATTTCACGCTGAGCACTTGGTTTTAGACCACCAATCTGGACTGCTCTTCCCCCGGGGAAACTATTGCTCCCACTCTGCATTCCTTAGTTGTCTACAGCTCTTTGTTTAGGGGTTGGGGTACTGTGACATTCCCCCTTCCATGTTGTCATGTCTATCAGTGACTTCCTTGTTCAGGTCTTGTTTAGATGGCCACACTGATGAGACTTCATAGGTGTAGATTCCTTGACATTTCTAGGATATGCTGTAATCAGATTTTTCTTTGGGCTGCCAGCTCATATTAATTATGAAAGCTTAGTCTTAGCCTAGACTTGTTCCACCTGCTCCTGTAAGTTAAATTAACCCACGTTTTTATTAATCTATGTTTTGCCAAGTGGCTTTTGCTTCTCTCCCATTCTGTGTGTCCAACTCACTCCATGTCTCGATGTCATCTCCTGTGTGCCTTGATTTTCTCCTCTTCCTCTCTCTTCCTAGAAGTCCCACTTATCTCTCCTGCCTAGATATTGGCCATTCAGCTTCTTATTACACCAATCACAGCAGTGCGTCTTCACACAGTGTACAAATATCCCACAAAAAGATGTAATCTCACAGCAGACTTCCCGTTCCTCTAACTCTTTTAATCTTTCTGCCTTCTCTCCTTCAGTGTTTCCTGTGCATTAAGTACAGGTGTGTTATAGGTAGATCAGTTGGGACAGGCCATCATACAATCACTTATTTGCATTTTGATTGCCTGTGTTTCTGCAATGGCCCTTATCTGTTGCAAAGAAAAGTTTTTTTGGTGAGGTTTGAAAGCTATACTTATCTGTGGGCATAAGGACAAATATTTATAACGTAGTTAGGAATTACGCTCATTTAGTAAAGTGATAGTTGTAGGTTTCCATCCAAGATCCATGACCTCCAACCCTGGTAGCTGCCTTGGTTTCTAGTACCAGGCATGATTTCCCTATTATTGAATGCACCTTAAGTCTAATTAGATAGCTGTTGTTTACCTCCAAGATATGTGAGCCACTATTGCCTTGTGCCATTCTGGTTGTTGTAGTTCATAGGTGTCACAGCTGAGTAGGTTGTTGGTTCTTCCTTCCCTTGGAAGCTTGCATACCACCTTCTGTCCTCAGGAAAAGGCTTTCATGTCAGCTCCATCTCAGATCTTCCAGGTCCTNTGTCCAAAGGGCACAGTGTTTTCAGCAATAAAGATGTACCTTCAACTTCTGGGAGGTGACCAAAGGCAGCAGCAACAGCCTATAATGATTTTGGAATCTCTTGGACAACACTGAACATAACTCAAAAGGGAGCTTTTCATGTCTGCTATTGGGGTTTTGTTAGTATATGACTCTTGTGGAGAGCATTGTGAGCCCAGATAGGAAATGTTAATTTAAACTGTATTTTTATAAGTATAAACATAGACATATATGAATTATATGTAATTTTTAGGTAAATAATAATATGATTCCTTANGACTTTTCAGGCACTCATTGTTATTTTACCCTCATCCCTCACTCTCCTTCTGTATTGACCTCCATCTTCTCTGTAATCAAAGCCACCCACACATTTTTCCTACTTTCCCCTTCAAATTATTTGTGCCTTGNTTTCCCCTCTCTGTTGTTCCCCTATCTCATGCCCTTTTTCACTTTCCTGATTTTTGTGGTTATTCTGGGTTATACTCACATCTGAAGATTTGGAGCCACAAATAAGAGAGAACATGTCATGTTTGTCTCACTCTGGGTATATTTTCTAGTTCCATCTACTTTCCTACACTTTTTCTGATTTCAGTTTTCTTTACAGCTGTACCACTTTTTTTTTGAGACAGAGTCTTAAACAGCCTGCTTTAAACTCTTCATGTGACCAAGCAAGTCCTTAAACTTGTAATGCTCCTGCCTCCACTCCCAAATGATTATAGCCATTCCCAGCATTCTTATTTTTTTTTTGTGCTTTCTGTGATATTTTCATTGACCTTACCTAACATAGAGGAAAAAGTTCAGGACTTTGAGCACGGGCAAGAATTTAAATCACTGTTAGGATTTAAACAAATTGGGAGACTATGGGCGGGCACAACAGTTAACCTCTGTGATGTACGATGGAGATAATTATACTCACCACACAGAGATTCCGTGTGAAAAACTGAGGAAAGTCCCCTCACATTGATGTATTCCATCAATACTAGTTTCCCATTCTTTTCATCGTTGTTATCATATCCCTACCTTGGTTTCCATCATTGCCAGTAGGAGTCTCGGCCAGTAAGTAGCCTGGCTTATATGCTAGGCATTCCTAAGAACGTCTCAAACCACTGCTAAGTTAGAAGCAATGAGGACCCAGCAGTTAGGTTACTTTAGGGAAGTTGGGTTTTGTCAGCATGTGTTGAATTCCTCACAGTCGTGCATGTCAGTCATACTTAAGCCCTTCAGATACCCGGAAGCTCTCTGTCTACTAAAAAGATTGAAGCTATTCATGTCCCTCCCAGAAGAAGAAAGGATAGGCTTCTGTGAATGTGGGTCAGGAAGCACCAGGGAGGTAATGACTGGGTCTGCTCCGTGTTCTCCGGCCCTCCTTGGTCCTTCCATGAAAGCCTTCTGTCAGGAACCCTGCCTGGCCATGGTGTGATCGCCCCTTTATTCTACAAATTCCTGGATCTGACTCACTCGCAGAAGCATTTAAGCGTGTCTCCCTTCATGTTCCTCAGAATCATCCTGACAGAGCAGTCCGTATTCCAAGGCAATCACATTCCTCCTTGACTTCTCTCCAGGATCGGCTTGTTGCCTGACACTGCTGCAGGGTGGTCTTCACAGGGCCCTGGAGAGTCTGGCTGCCAGTCCTCAGAGGCGAGCCCAGCAGCTCAGTGCCAAGGCAACACCGGGACACAAGCACACATTCATCCTCCATCCTGCCTCTCGGCGCTGAGTAAGGTGGAGGCCTTCAAGTTAGCACTAGTGCCCAGTTGAAATCAGCACAGGTTTGTGGGAGCGGTTTAGGGGAAGAGCAGAGAAGGTTCTTGAATCCTGTGTCTCAGCAATTTGGCATCTAGAGATGTCTTCTAATAAGTCGTTGGGAAGGGTTTGGTTATTTGTCTGACAGCTGCTGAGTACAGACCATGTGCTGACACTGCTCTAATTTCTGCAAATACATTTACTTGGTTAACTATCAACTGTTTTGTGGATGAAGAAGCAGTAGTGGCCCCATTTTGTAGATGAGGAAAACAAGGAATAAAAGGTTGTCATNTCCGTGATCAGGTTGCTTCTGTGAGACAAGCAGAAGCCCGGGGGTTTACTCTTGACTTCTGTGCTAGCAGTAGCTCAGTTTACAGAAGAGGAAGGAGGAACACGGGGTAAGAGGAGTGGGGGAGGGGTAAGAGGGAGACAAAGAAGGGGAGAAGGAAAACTCTTTAGAATGAAGTTTTAAAAATAGAAATAACTTAAAGTTGTTATTTGTGTCTGAGTCAGCCAGGGGTCACGGCACTTGGGAAGCAGAGGCAGGAGGATCTCTGAGTTTCAGGTCAGCCAGAACTACATAGTGAGACCTTGTCTTAAAAAAAAAAAATCTGAGTCAGGGTACCACAGTGCCCCAGCATCTTAGTGTCTGGTGGAGCAGTGTGTGCAAAGACAGAACCATGAGCCCGCGCAGTCAGCTGCTCACCCACTGAGGAAGAGCACACAGAGAGTATGGCAAGGGGCACAGAGCTGGCATGGAGATCAGTAGGCCACTGAACTCCTGGGTGGCCATAGCAAAAAAAATAGAGTTTGTTTGCTGTTTATAAAAACAGGGAAAGTACATTCTGCCCTAGAATCTCACTGGACTTTAAATTGCTCCTACTCTTCCTTTTCTCCTAAACACTTTCTTCTATCCAGAGTTACCATGTCAAATCTTGCCACATCATNCTTAAATGTGTGTATGTGTGTGTGTTTACATACATATATACATATATACATACATACACACATACACACATACACACATAGATGCTCCACTCTGTGTAATTTTTAATAAAACACTGTGGTTTCATATTTTGGGCGTGAAAAGCCCCACATTTAATCCTTCCAGATAGTCTCCACAAGCTGGGCAGAGAGGTTCACATCTTTAATTCCAGTAGTCAGGAGCCTGAGGGAAGAAAATCAGTATGCGTTTGCAACTAGCGTGTGCTACCAAGGAAGACCCTGTCCCAGAAAGGAAGATGGAGAATGAACGAGGAAGAAAGGCCCCAGGAAGACCTATGCAGCACCGACATGTCTCTAAGGGCGGTTGATCTCGGGATTCTTGTCGAGAAAACTCACTGCTGTATTAAAGAGGAGCAGATGACATTAAGATCAAACCCAGGTTACCCAATACAAGGAACAAATGTCCAAAGGAGAAAGAGTTCAAAATCATAGTGTCTATTCCCATTCACGGGATAATATCTAGTCATTCAAAGTGAGAATTTCAGAGACACTATTGCAATTTGTGAAAATGTTTATTATTTAACAAAATATTAAACCATAAAAAGTGTAAACTTTAGTCATACCATCAAACAAAATACATTCGTGCATATAGACAGATACTGGGAGTTTGTCCAAAATTAAAACTGGTTTTAAGATGGTAAGATGAAAGGCTGTATTATTTTTACATATGCTTTTCAACATTAAATATTAAACATTTAATGATAAAAGGGCAGGAATTGAAATGGATAGCACACAGACAGACATCTGGGGACAAATAAGGAAATGATTAGGAAGCTATTGCCCTAGTCAGGTATGAAATTCTAAAAATGAAGTGGTATGGATTCTACAGATAAGATACAGTGAGTGGGAATGAGTATAGAATAATGAAATTGATAGTGTGAGCCTAAAATAAGATAAAAAGTAGATACTGGACCAGGAAAAATTTCAGAGATGTCATCCAGAGGGGTGTCAACCAGACATCCTCCTTGGCTATATCCAATTGGAAACAGGAATGGAAGTTTGGAACTCACCATAGAATGCATCCTTGGTCCCCCAGGTACCTGTATGTCAAGAGGATGCTGACACATCCATAAGCGGAAGAGGGCTTGAAGTAACCCTTCATAGGCAAAGTGTGGATTTCAGTCCAACGTACCAATGGTCAAGACTCACCTTAGTGATCTTCAGACCTGGAGTTTTGGATTTGTTTTCATTTTCACTTAATAGTCACATACCAAGACTCCAAATCCAACTTAAAACATCTGCTTAAAATCCAGCTTCTGTCAATTGGAGATCCAGGTCATGTTTGCCAGATGTTTCTGATTTAACACCTCAAAAGTTGGTAAAATCAAGCCTTCAGCTGACACAGGGATTATCTAGGGGAGGAACCATGTCCAAGTTCACCCACACGGCCATTGGAAGGTCTCAGGTCCTTGTTGCCTGTTAGTCAATGACAACATTTTCTTGCCTTCTAGACTTCTGTCTCTTGAATGATTTAAAGTAAGGGGATAGGGAGAGGGAGAGGGAGGGGGAGTGAGTGTTACACTTCTGTGTAAGATAACCTTGGAAATAACATTCTACTGTTTCTCTTATGTTTTATGTGTCAGAAGTAAAAAGATAAATAGTCAAGGGAGAGAATCATCCAAGGGCATGAACAGAAAAGAATCATGGTGGTAGGGGAACACATCTGAAAGGCTGCCTACCACTCCCTGTGTGGTAGACTAGGAGGTATTCCCCACCATTTTACCACTCTGCCATTTGTGCCATATTTACTACTTATACGCTAGGAAAATGTGGTTGAACTCAGAAATACTAAGTTTAGTGTGTCAATAATGTTCNCCTTTGTGGTGGTTTGAATGAGAATGGCCCTCATAGGCTCATATATTTGAATGTTTGTTCTCTGGTGGTGTAATTGTTGGGAAGGATTAGGAGGTGGAGGAGGACTTGGTTTCCAAAGCCTACGCCATTTCCAGTTAGTTCTCTCTCTCTCTCTCTCTCTCTCTCTCTCTCTCTCTCTCTCTCTCTCTCTCTCTCTCTGCCTCATGCTTATGGATCTCACCTAGTGCTTACCTGGCTTCTGTAATGCTTCCTGCAATGATGGCCATAGATTCACCATCTGAAACTGTACCCCCAATAAATCCTTTCTTCTGTGTGTTGCCTTGGTCATGTTGTCTCTCCACGGGCATAGAAAAGTAACTAAGAAACCCTTCTTCTCTCTCACTCTTGTACCAGACATAATTAATCACTCAATCTCTCCTCCCACATGGATATTAGACACGACTAATCATTCAAAATCTTTTCCTACTCAAACAGGATTTTTCTCTCAGAATTTTTCTCTCTAAATTCCTCCAGTAGAAGTCCTCAAGCACTGCAATCTACTGTCTGTTGCTGATCCAATCCAATCCTTTCATTTTACAGAGAAAAATAGAAAGTCCATGAGGCAGAGTTGAAGCACAAATTGTGATTATGATGGGTATCGATGTCAGCTCTCCTCCTCTCATTCACTGCCTGGCTTTCAGCAAAGTATTTTTCAGATTTATTTATTTCCCATATAATATGGCTTAACAGTTCTAAATTTGTCTGCTCGTGCATGTGTGTACATATGTGTGTATGTCCATGAATGTATTAGTGCTTGTATGTGTGTGTGCCTTCTGGCATGTGCTGTTGATTAGAAACAAAACCAGAAGTCCAACCCATACTTACATGTATGTACACACACATATATGTTTTCATGCATATGCATATAGTTTCTCCTTTATCGAAAGAAATCACACCGTTCTCACCCCACCCTGTCAATTCCCATCAATGTGAGCATTCCTGGAATCTAGCATGTACAAAGTGCCTGAAGAAACATTCTGAAATTTAAAGAAGAAGGTCCAAGACAAAGTACTCATCACTTGAGTCACTCTCACACTAAGGAGCATCTGGGATGTCAGGTACCATAAACATCTGATGAATGAATACATGAGTGAATGATTAAATGAATGAAATCAGCTATTTCCTAGTCATTGCTCATTTAGGTGCTTGTCACGGGGTTTTGCCACCCACTGTCACTTTGTGAACTTAAATTTTTCTCTCTCAATTAATTGACTTTTAAAATTAAATTATTTTTAAAGCAAAGGCATAATTTGCTATGATAAATTGGAAAGAGTTCTTTCTAAATGATATATGCCACCTATCTTAAAATATCTATAAACCACCTCAAAATCTAGGAACCATTGTGCCTAGCATTCAGAATGAGCNCACTGTGCTAAACAAATAGCTGTGAAATCCCCTAGCATGTGTTCATGTTTGGGACCTCAGAGATGGCTCAAGAGGCCCTTTAGAGAGCCAGGGGCAGTGCCTGCCAGAAGGAGCCTGGCAAGAGTAATTGGTCTCCTGAACCCTGGGGAGAGATTATTGTAAAGTCTGTGAAATATCAGTCGGATTGGAAGAGGCGTGGTTGAGGCGGTGGCAGATGAGAATCCATTAAAATATTCTTTGGGGAGGCTGCTATCGCCCCTTGCCAGCATGCCAGTCACATCCACTCGTTACTCATTCATCCAACACCTTTTCAGTTACTACCACGTGCCCGAATCTAACTGCGATCCATAGAGAACAAAAAGAATAAGACACAATTCTTGTCCATCAAGAGCTCAAAATCCAGCAGAGTGGCGAGGAGGGTAACAATAAACAACCCTTGCGACATTGGGGAGGTCTCTAACTGGGGCATGTGCAAGACACGCAAGATGCAGACTATGAAAATGACTGCCTAGGAAAGCACCCCCTGCCTCGATACACACACAGAGTGCACAGACATGGTGTCACCTGCTCCTGGTTACAAAGACCAGAAATGTAAGAGCACTCAGAGCAGAAACAGCATGAGCAAAGGCCTCAGAGATAAAAGATAGCGAGCAGGACTCGTGTGGCTGTGGTGGGAAGGTCTGGGGAATGGTGGCAGTCGGTGTGGTAAAGGAAGTGGAAGGAGACAGATGCAGTGGGTGAAGCTAATGATGAAAGCATGGGTGATGCAGAGCTGTCCANTCTGCTCAAGGAGACTGGCATTTCTGGCTCTGGTGAAGACAGCCATTGAAGGATTCAAAGCTTAAGAGTGGAGTCACCAGTTCTCCGTTTTAGAAAAGCAACTGGCATGAATGGCAGCGCCAGGAGATGGGAGCTCAGTGTTCTCATCTGTGCAATGGTCCCTGTGGGCTGCCCCAGAAGGGCTGCAGGACAACTGAGTTAACACAGGGTGGATCGCAGGGGCCACAGAAAAAGGGTCCAAATTTCTTTGTCATTAAAATTTTACCACCTCTCCATGCCCATCCTCTTTTCTCTGCCCCACTTCATCCTTGGGAAATTTGTATGGAGGGGGCAGCAAAAAGAAGTGTGAGCTTCTAATTCCTACAGGAAAAGTCAGACCATTATTTAAATCTAATTAGAGCCATTGTGAATCAAAACAGTGAGAATACACAGAGTAATTAGTTTCTCTAAGAAACAATTCAAAGGAAAGGAAATTGGTGATGACAGGGAGAGTTCTCAACTTGGTTACTTACTCTACGGAACTGGGCAAGTCCATCAGCTTTCTGAGGTTCACTTTTCCCAGCTGGAAGAGCCCCAATGCTTCTAACTCTGAC
>LZPO01076266.1:13428-36618 GCA_001675575.1 Neotoma lepida
GGAGAGGGGGATCTGAGGTTGGTATGTAAAAGGAGTGGAAGATCTTTTTAATGTAAAAATAAATAAATTAATTAATTAAAAAAATAATTTCACAGACATATTGCACCAGTATGTTTGTGTGTGTGTGTGTGTATGTGTGTGTGTGTGTACATTTAACACAAATGAAATCTCAGTATAATTGAACCATGTAGATGCAATATAGCTGCTAAAGACACTGACTATAACTTATTTGAAAATGTAGACAAAAGCTTATCACTAACCTGTGTAATTTATATTAATAAATTTAAACTTTATCTTGCAGAACACAGACAACAAAAAATTATTTGATCAGTTTCATTTGCAAGCTGTCTTGTGCTTATCCATGATGTAGAATAAAACATGTTTTAGGAAACAAATTCAGCTAATTTTGATGACTGAAAATGGATGATGAAGATACAGGAAGTCATTTGAAAATAACTTTTAATAATATGAGTAGAATATAATGTCGAGCAACCTGCACATTGACAAAAGAAACATATAAGAATTATTTTTAACAATAATCTATAATTGCTTAGTTCTAAGTAAATGGAACTTTTAAGCCTAATTTTATTCTAGTTTGTGTACATTGATATAAAGGAATGAGAAAGATGATAATGAAAGATTAAATTTCAGGGAAACTTCAATAACGTAAAGAAGATCTCAACATGAGCCAATGGTATGTGATTTCAGATGCAGGTAATTCAAAATCTTCCAGTTCTAGAAAGCTCAGAAGTTGGAAGGCTGGAGAAACAGATATAAATCCAAAAAATGCATAGGAACAATGAAGTACAAACGCTTGAAAATGTTTATCCCTATTTAAGTGTCAAGTAATTACAAAGATATATTAGACCCCTAAGCCTATTTCTATTTTAGACCTATTAGAAAGAAAACATATTGTCAAGAAACTCTCTTTTTGTTTTGTGAAACACTTTATTTAATAGTATTTTTTGAAAATGTATTTCCAAATCCAATTGCCACCCATGTCTCAATATGTATTTTTCTTTTATGCAGTTCACAAAATAAATGTTCCCCATCCCCACCCCATGGAGAGCAAACCATTGTATGGCAAGTGGCAGTCCAATTACATAGCGTCCTTTAAAAATCCAGCATCAACAATCTAGAGAGAAAATTGAGCCTGAGCCCATTATGTTGTCACATACTTCCAGTTTAGTGCTTTTTTAGTGACCACTCAATGATCGTAAACTACCTTTGGAAAAGTACTCTTATTGTCTTTATGTATTCTCCTGTTTCAATTCTGCATTGAGTTTAGCTTTTTGCGATTAAAGTTAGTCTCTTTCATCTTTTTGTCATAGCTTCCTAAGTAGAGTAGAAATTGAAGAAGACAGCTTTAATAACTTTACATACAGTAAGGAAACAAGGCATAGGCAGAATATAAAAAAGTAATCTAAAATTCAGCACTTTAAGTGCCTAGAGCTTCAAAATGACAAAGGTGTTATAGCTTAATAACATCTTTTTGGAATCACATTTTGCAGTTAAAAAAAATAAGAGGAGGAAATGCAACTTGTGATTTGTGGTAAGGTATATTGCCCTTCTGAGTATAATCTGTTGCCTGTTCATTATTACAACAAGTCTGTAAAAAGTAAGCCCATGCTTAAATTATACTGTGCAGATCATTGCCATCTTAATTTACAGTAAGTGAGGTTAGTAATTAAAACCAGTTGAATTTGGCAATAAACTGGTGCTGTAACCTTTGGGGATGTTCAAACCTAAACATTACAAAAGATTTAACAAAAGATGAGAAAATGCTTTAGTTCTAGTGTAAAAGGAACCATTATAAGTAACTTGCATAGTATAAAATTTGTACTTATTTTTCTTGGTTTTGTTAGGAGAAGTCATTTGAAAACAATGCTAGGGTTCACACTAAGAATTTTCATATATTCATGTCTTTAGTCCCATAAACTCAATAAACACGATGTATTATTTGAAAACCAACATATTACAACCTTCTTTGATTGGCCTGCCTGACCTCATTACTGTTTAGTTTCACTCTCTCAGTGTTTTCATCACTATAGACATGGACAGAACAGAGAATGGAAAGTATTCATAAAATACACATAAACCCATAGAATGCTTATGAAGGATAGGAAACAACCCTAGTCTGTAATATAATCACATTACAAGGAGTTCTACTTCATTTTCTGGCTATGTCTGTGCTCTTGATAGTGAGTGTAACTAGGTTTTACTATATACTTAGAGGATACACTGCCAGACCAAAAACAAGAGATAAGGTAAATAGAGTTCTCTTGCGGAGGCCCTAGTGGATCAGACCAGAGATAAGAAAACTCACTTACATGAGAAAAATATAATCAGGCATTTAATGACAGATCATTTTATTATAAATGTAAATTAACAAATTAGCAAAATGATTTTCTCTTTATTCTTCTGTTTAGTTTAATTAGTATAAATTATCTATCTATTGTTCATTAACAATAGCCGGTCTCTTCTGTATAGCCCCAATATACTGTTATCAATAAAAGTGTTACTATTACTTAAATGTATGTAAACAAACTAAGTATTCCAATTCTGTAAGAAGTGTCATCATTTTAAGAAATGCTATCATTCAAAAAGGTTTTCAGACATCTGTGTACATGCAATGCAAGTACATAGTTGCATTTATTAAATGAGCAAACTAAAGATCTGGTTGTTGGGTAAAACAACAATGAAATTCAGTCATTACACTGAAGAATTGAAAGTAAGTTGTTGAGAAAATATCTCTACAACAATAATCACAAGAAAATTTGACATTTTAAAATAATGTTTCTATTTACTCTTGTTGTGGGGTATCCACTAGGGAATACTGCCTGGATATGGGTTTAAGCCCATAGAAAATCTTTATTAGCCAGCTGGAGACCATGGTGGTTGCTTGAAATCCCACTATAGCATTGAGCCTTTCATATGGTGAGCTTTTACGCAAAAGCAAACAAACAAACAAAAAACCTTGTACTTCAGTTAACAAGAGCAGTTAGCTAGAAGTGGAACTACAGAAGCGAAAAAGTAAGGTTAGTACATTGAGTGACTTTCCCAGAACTATGGACTTTGATGGATTATGTTTTTGTTGTGGTGGTGGTTTTTCCTCTTCTGCTTTTGTTGTTGTTGTTTATTTGTTCTTGTTTTTTTGTTTAGTTTTGTCCGGTGCTGTCAATATGATGAGTTTTACAGCCTGAATGTTACCACCATCATGGAGTCAGTTGTGTTAAGGTCTGGGAGCTTACTAAGTTCTGGGGCCCTCTTACACTCTTATGAAATTTCACACATGTATACAATGTATTTCCAGCATATCTACTCCCCATTCTTCCCCCAGTTCCCTCCATGATGTCCCCAATATATCTCCTTTATAACTTCATGTCCTATTTATTTATTATTTTTTAAACTATTAAGTCAAATTGGTGCTGCTCACATAGATTTAGCATGTGATCATCCTCTGAAGAATGGAAAGCCTACCAGTGGCTGTTGCTCAAGCAAAAAAAGTGACTTTCCTTCCTCTGGCAGTCTCCATAGCACCTTCTAGGACTGTGAAAGCTATCTAGCTGTGAAATAATTGTCTGATTATTTCAAGACTGATTTCTCCACCCAGAATCCAAAGTCTTACCAACTAGTTACAATGGCAACCAAGAACAATAGTAATAGCCTGTATTATTTTAGGTGCCTCTGGTGCTTTAATGACTCATGGGTTGATTTTTTTCCCATGTTCTAAGATTTTTTCACTTAATAATCCATTTCTTTTAGAGCAGCATTGTTCGCTTTTGCAGGATACTGCTGGTGAGACTTTCTTTTTATTGATATGTTTTTAAATAGCTTACAATCTAGTAAGGCTTTAATAAGGCTTCTTTATAAATTGCAAGTTTGGTTAATCTATCCCCTACACACTTCTTTACCTAGTTTGTCAATAATAGGTATGATAAGCTATGATGGTAATTATAGTTATTTAAGTAGCAATATTTATGTTTGGCATACTTTTGTCTTTTTATTATTTCTCAGGCTTTAAATATCTTTGTCAAATACTGTGTGTGCTACTGATATCGAGCATGACTTCAGAGTTCTAGAAGGATAGAGATACCATCAATTGTGAAATGCTAGTTAGAAATTAGTAAGAGAGAATACAGAGCTCAAAGATCTTAGTTTAGATTGAGGTAGAAGGGCTTCAAGATTCTCTGACACATATAGATAAATGATTAAGGAGAAAATGTGAAATAGAGATCATGATTATATTTTTCCATTTATTAGTGTTATAATATCTAGAGTGTATAAGTTCATTAATAAAGAAGATTAGGAGACAGTCATTATCTTAGAGATGAAGATGCTTTATGGAAAAGGGGTGTGTAGGAACATGTGACTCAAATATAAATGAATTAAAGAGGAACAAGGAAAATAAAGGTATAAAAATAGCAACAGGATTGAGACGATAACAATACTGAGTACTGAAAATAGAAAAATATCAAATGCATCCATTAAATATCATTATCGCTCTCATTATAAAAATGAACTCTCAGTAGAAATGAGCACACATATCCTATTATAAGATACTGAATTCTCAACTAGAAAAAATCATCCTGAGTGAGTTAACCTGGATCCAGAAAAACAAATATGGTATATATTCACTTATAAGTGCATATTAGGTCTTAAGTAAATGATTATCAAGCTATAATGCACAGGCCCAAAGAGGTTAGGTAAAGATGAGGTCTTTAAAGGGGATGCATGGATCTCTCTGGGAAGGGGACATAGAATAGACTTTGCAGGTAGATGGGAGGAGGGTGGGAACAGGAGCAGGAGTGATGGTGAGAAGGGATAGAGGGAAAGTGTGCAGGGAGAAACAGCAAGAATTGGGGGAAATTTGGGGAATAGTGTGGAAACATAGTGCTGAGGAAACTTCCTGGAATCTCTGACAGAGACCCTAGTGAGAACTTGAAGTAATGGTGAATATGGAGTCTGAACAGGCCATTTCTTGTAGCCTGGCAAGGCTCCCAGTAGAAAGAAGGACTGGATTGCATTCTCTTGAGTTATTAGTCAAAGGGGTCCCATGGAAATCCCCACACAACCTAGGCTGATATTTGGACAGTGTTGCTCTCCACATATTGACAGCAGGGCCCTTTGCCTAGGGTAACTTCCACACAGCTCATTGAACATGGAACTCTCCTGGTGCTTGCATGGAGCCTTCACCCCTATTTTGTAGTCTCTTTGCTGCAGAATGGTACTCTGAAGGCTACAGAAAGAGAAACCTGGCACCAACCCAGTCACAAAACTTGGACCTATAATCTATCCCTCCTGCAGGATGTAATGAGGCAATGGTGGTACAGAACTTGTGGGAGTAGACAATGAATTTCTGGTTTAACTTGAGGCCCATGACTTACACTGCCTGAATGACCAGGAACTGGATACTAGAAAGCCCAGGGACCTAGGGTAGAACAGAATATGACTGGAAAAAATATCAGTGAAATTGTTCCAAATGTTATTCTGTTCTCTGCTATACTCCTACATCAGGGCCTTGTCTAGTTGTCAACAAAGAGGCTTCTTCTGACAGCAGATGAAAACAGCTGTAAAGACTTACAGCCAGACATTGTGTGGAGAGTGAGTCTAAATTGAATGTTTCATTCAGGCCCTTCCCCTTGGATAACAGAGAACTCTGCAGAAGAGGGGAAGGAAAGATTCTAGGAGACTGAGGGGATAGAGGACACCAAGAGAACATGTCACAATGAATCAACTAAGCAAGGCTCATATGGGCTCACAGACTGAACTGGTACACATGGAGCCTGCATGAGTCTGCACCAGGTCCTCTGTATATATGTTCTACATGCAAGCTTAATGTTTTTGTGTGCCTCCTAACATTGGGCGTGGGTATGTCATTGACTCTTTTGCCTGCTCTTGGGACTTCTCCTGTTGGGTTACCTTGTCCAGCCTGGATAGAAGGGCTTTTGCCTTGTCTTATTGTATCTTGTTTTGTCCTGCTTGTTTGTTCTCTCTTGGAGGCCTGTTCTTTTCTGAAAGGAAGTGAAGAGAGAATGGATCTGAGAGGATGAGGCTGGGAGGAGTGTAAGGAAGGGAAACTGTGGTCAAGATGTATTGTATGAGAGAGAATCTATTTTCAAATAAAAAGATACTGAATTAGCTATAGCTATGGTCTGAAACTTGCACTGAGAAAAAAAAGACAGTATCACTTGTTCCTCTGTGGTTTTTTGGGGGGAAAAACACTGTTCTTCATTGATGAAAAGTAGTACAGACACTCATATTTGTTTCCTTTTATTGAAAATAGTTTCTTTCTTCTCACATAATTTAACCTCATTACCATTTCCCCTTCCTCTACTCCTGCAAGTTCCTTCTCTCCTCCCCTCCAATCCAGACCCACTGGCTTTCTGTCTCTCATTAGAAAACAAGCAGGATTTTAAGCAATAATAATAAAATTTAATATGATAAAACAAAAACTAATAAGTTAGTAGAGGACAAAAGACAGTATGAGAAGAGCCAAAGGAAGGGCACAAGAAACAGGTATAGATGCAGAGACCTGCTTGTTTGCAAATCTTGAATCCCATAAAAACACTAAACTGGAAGCCATAATAATATATATTAAAAGGACCTATAGGGTAAAAAGAGAGAAGAGGCTCAGGTGTAGGCCACAGCAGTCAGAAGAACAGATGAACTACCTCACTCCCTAGTTCCATTTCCTAAAAATCTATCTTACACCCCACACCAGCCCCCATCCCACCCCATCATTGGCACCTTGGACAGTCCCTATCGCTAACTTCTGCAGACTTCTGCTGTTCAGGCTCAGGCCACACCAGTCAGAAGAACAGAGACTCCCTGCTGCACCAAATGCCAAGCTAGTCACCAGAAGTCCAGCCCCCAACTTGGACGGAAACTCTCTACTGGATTAGATGCTATGCTGGCTGCCAGAAGTCCAGGCCACAAAGACCAGAAGATCAAAGGAGAAAGAGAAACCAAGGAACAAAACACACATCCAAAAAATACAAACTCAGAAATGAGTATCTAGACCTACAATAGTCTCAAATCCAGATGCCTAAATGCCAATGTAAGAACACAATCAACACTGCCCAGGGCAATATGTCACCACCAGAGCTCAGCCATCCTAAATAGTAAGACTTGAATATTCCAGCTCAGTTGAAGCACAAGAAAACAACCATAAAACCAAATTTATGAAGATGATAGAGGATCTTAAAGAGGAAATGAATAAATCCCTTAGGAAATCAAGGAAAAGACAAACAGAAATTTGGAGGAAATCAATAAATCAATGCAGGATGTCAAGAAAGCAAAGAAAAAATACCAATAGTTGAAGGAAATGAACAAAACTGTTCAAGACCTAAAAATAGAAATAGAACCAATAAAGAAAACACAAACTGGGGGAATTCTAGAAAAGGAAAATGCAGGTAAGTGAACAGGAACTACAGATGTAATCATCACCAACACAATATAAGAGATGGAAGAACAAAACTCAGGCATTAAAGATACAATAGAGGAAATAGATAAGTGGGTCAAAGAAAATTTTAAATATAAAAAAAAAATCCTGACACAAATCATCTAGGAATTCTGGGGCAATAAGGAAAGACCAAACTTAGAATAATAGGAATAGAAGAAGTCGAGGATTCCCAGCACAAGGCCCAGAAAATGTTTTAACAAAGTCATAGAAGAAAATTTTCCTAACCTGAAGAGGGCCATGTCTATAAATGTACAAGAAGCTTAGAGAATACTAAATAGATTGGACTAAAAAGAAAGCCTCCTCACCACATAAGATATTTAATAACAAAGTCAAATTTAAACAATATTTATCCCTAAATGCAGCCCTACAGAAGGTATTAGAAGAAAAACTCCAACTAAAGGAGGTTAACTAAACCCACAAAAACTCAGACAATAAATAATCTTACATCAACAAAACCCAAAGAAGAGAAACACACACACATACACCACTACCACTACTACTACTACTACTACTACTACTACTACTACTACTACTACTACCACACACACATGTGCACACATATTACCACCACAACCACCAACAACAAAATGACAGGAATTAATGATCATTGGTCATTAATATCTCTTAATATCAATGTACTCAATTCCTAAATAAGAAGACACAGGTTAATAGATGAATAGAAAACCAGGATCCATCCTTGCGCTGCACACAAGAAATGAACCATAATATCAAAAATACAGATTACAGAGTAAAGGGTTGGAAAAAGATTTTCTAATCAAATGGTCCCAAGAAGCAAGCTGGTGTAGCCATATATAATATCTAACAAAATAGACTTCAACCAAAATTGATCAAAAGAGATGGGGAAGGACACATCATACATGTCAAATGAAAAATCTATCAAGATGACATCTCAGTTCTGAGCATCTATTCACCAAATGCAAGGGCACACACATTTGTAAAATATACACTACTAATAATTAAATCACACATCAGACCTCACACATTAATAGTGGGAGACTTCAACACCCCACTCTCACCAAAGTAAAGGTCATCCAGACAAAATCTGAAAAGAGAAATAACAGAGCTAACAGAGGTTATGAATCAAATGGATCTAACAGACATCTACAGAATGTTTTACCGAAACACAAAAGGATAGATGTTCTTCTCAGAACCTCGCAGAACATTCTTCAAAATTAATCACATACTCAGTCACAGAGCAAGCCTCAACAGATACAAGAAAATAGAAATAAACTTTTGTATCTTATTAGAACACCACAGATTAAAGCTGGATATTAACAACAGGAGAAGCAATGGAAAGCCTACAAACTCATGGAAATTGAACAATGCTCTACTGAATGACAACTGCATCAGTGAAGAAATAAAGAAGGAAATTAAAGACTTCCTAGAATTCAATGAAAATTAATGCACAACACACCCAAACTTATGAGACATGATGAAGGTTATGCTGAGGAAAGTTCATACCACTAAGTGCCTTCATACTAGCAACTTAAAAGGATACCTGAAAGCTCTAGAACAAAAGAAGCAAACATACTCAAGAGTAGATAGCAAGAAACTTCAAACTGAGGGCTGAAATCAATAAAATAGAAACAAAAAGAGCAATACAAAGAATCACTAAAACAAAAAGTTAGTTCTTTGAGAAAATCAACAAAACAGACAAACCTGTATCCAAACTAACTAAAAGACAGAGAGAGAATATCCAGATTAACAAAATCAGAAATGAAAAGGGGGACATAACAACAGACACAAAGGAAATCCAAGGAATCATTAGTTCATACTTCAAAAACCTATATGCTGTATGATGTGAATATGTGTTGCTCTGATTGGCTGATAAATAAAGCTATTTGGCCTATGGTAAGGCAGTTTAGAGGCAGGTGGGAAATCCAGGAGAGAGACAGGAAGAGAAAGGCAGAGTCAGGAGAGATGCCATCCCACTGTCCAGGGATCAGCATGTAGTGGCACACAGGTAAAGCCATGGGACATGTAGCAATATATAGATTAATAAAAATTGGCTGAGTTTAGTTATAAGAGCTAGCTAGCGAGAAGCTTGAGACATAAGCCATGGCCATACATTTGTAAATAATATTAAGCCTCTAAGTGATTATTTTATAAGAGGTTGCAGGACCGGACAAAAGTTTTGACTATACCTGCATTCTATAAAATTAGAAAATCTAAAAGAAATGCACAATTTTCTTGATAGATAACACCAAAGGTAAATCAAGATCAGACAAACCATTTAAATAGACCTATAACACCTAAGCAAATAGAAGCAATCATTAAAAGTGCCCGCTCCCCCAAGAAAGGCCAGAGCCATATGGTTTTAATGTAGAATTCTACCAGAGTTTCAAAGAATAGTTAAATACAAATAGTCCTCAAATTATTCTCAAAATAGAAACAGAAGAAAGGAACACTACCAAATTCATTTTATGAATCCACAATTACCCTAATACCCAAACCACACAGACTCGATAATAGAAAGAGTTAAAGACCAATATTCCTCATGAACATTGATTCAAAAATATTCAATAAAATACTCACAAACTAAATCAAATTTAAGTAAACATCAAGAAGTTCATCCACTATAATAAAATAGGCTGCATCTCAGAGATGCATGGATGGATCAACATACGAAAATCTGTCAATGTAATCCACAATATAAACAAACAGAAAAAAAACACTGCATGATCATCATCTATATGCTGAAAAGCCTTTGACAAAATTCAACATTCCTTCATAATAAAAGCTTGGAGAGATCAGGGATACAAGAGACATACCTAAACATAATAAAAGCAATTTGCAGCAAGCCAACAGCCAAAGCAAATTAAATGGAGAGAAATTTAAAAGCAATTCCACTAAAATAAGGAACAGGACAAAGCTGTCCATTCTCTCCATATCTATTCAATATAGTACTTGAAGTTCTAGCTAGAGCAACAAGACAACAAAAGGAGATCAAGGGAATACAAATTGGAAAGGGAGAAATCGAAGTATTGATCTTTGAACATGATATGATAGTATACATAAGTGACCCAAAAATTCTACCGGGGAACTCCTACAGCTGATTAAAAAACTTCAGGAAAGAGATGAGATACAAGATTAACTCAAAAAGAGTCAGTAGTCATCCTATATATAAATAACAAATGTGCTGAGAAAGATATCAGGAAAACAACATCCTTCCCAATAGCCACAAATAATAAAATACTCTGGGATAACTTTAACCAAGCAAATGAAAGATGTACATGATTAAAAGTTAGTCTTTGAAGAAGAAAATTAAAGAAGATATAAAAGATGGAAAGATATCCCTTGTTCATGGATAGGTAGGATTAACATAGTAAAAATGGGCATGCTACCAAAAGCAATCTACAGATTCAACACAATCCCCACTAAAATTCCAGGTTTACAGACCTGGGAAGAATAATACTCAACTTTATATGAAAAAAAAAAAACCAGGATAGCTAAAGCAATGCCATATAATAAAAGAACTTCCAGTGAAATCACCATGACTGATTTCAAGGTGTACTACAGAGATGTAGTAATAAAAACTATATGGTATTGACATAAAAACAAAACACATTGATCAATAGAATTGAATGGAAGAACCAGACATAAATTCACACACCTATGAACACCTGATTTTCAATAAAGAAGCCAGAAGTAATCAATGGAAAAAGAAAACATCTTCAACTAAAGGTGCTGGTCTAACTGGATGTTGGTATGTAGAAGAATGCAAATAGATCCATATCTATCACCCTGAACAAAACTTAAGTCCAAGTGGATCAAAGACCTCAACATAAAACAATATACATTGAAACTCAGAGAAGAGAAAGTATGGAATAGCCTTGAATACATTGGCACAGAAGACAAATTCCTGAATAGAATACCAATCATGCAGGCACTAAGATCAACAATTAATCAATGGAATGTCATGAAACTGAAAAGCTTCTATAAGGCAAAGGACACCATCAATAATAAAAAAGAAAACAACAACAACAAAAAACCCAGCCCATTAGAATGTTAAAAGATTTTCACCAACTCCACATCTGACAGAGGGCTAATATTGAAAATATATAAAGATATCAAGAAACTGGACACAACAAATCAAGTAATCCAATTAAAAATGGGGTATAGATCTAAACAGAATTCTCAACAGAGGAAACAAAAATAGATGAGAAGCACTAAAAGAAATGTGGAGCATCCTTAGCCATCATAGAAATGCAAATCAAAATAATTCTGAGAATCCATTTTTCACCTATCAGATTGGCTAAGATCAAAAACACAGGTGACAGCTCATGCTGGTGAAGATATGGAGTAAGGGGAACACGCCTCCTTTGCTGGAGGGATTGAAAACCTGTACAGCCACTTTCAAAATCAACATGGTGGTTTCTCAGAAAATTGGGAATCCATCTACCTCAAGATCCAGCTATACCACTCCTTAGCATATACCCAAAGGACACTCAATCCCATCACAACGACACTTAGCCATTTTCCTAGCAACTGTACTCATAATAGCCAGAAACTCAAAACAACCTAGATAGATGTCCCTCCACTGAAGAATGGATAAAGAAAATGTGGTACGTTACACAATGGAGTATTAGTCAGCTGTTAAAACAATGGCATTATGAAATTTGCATGCAAATGGAGGGAACTTGAAAATAAATCATCCTGAGTGAGGTAACCCAGATCCAGAAAGACAAATACGGTATGTACTCACTTCTAAGTTAATAAAGTAAAAGATAATTATGCTATGGTCCACAGACCCAGAGAGGCTAAGTAACAAGGAGGGCTTAAGGGGGCATACAAGTATCTCCTTGGAAAGGGGAAATAGAATAGATTTCATGGATGAACTGAAGAGTGGGTGGGATTAGAAACAGGAGAGATCAAGTAGCGTTGGAGGGAGGAAGAAAATACTGGGAGAAATGACTGGAATTGTGAGGCATTTTGAGAGCAAAGTGGAAACCTCGTGCAACGGAATCTATGAGAGTAACCCTAGCAAAGACTCCTAGTAATGGAGGACAGGGAGCCTGAATGGGCCATCTTCTTTAACCAGGCAAGACCTCAAGTAGAGCGATTGGGACACCAATACAGCCACAAAACCTTAAACCTACAAGTTTTCCTGTCTGCAGCATGTTCTGGGACAGGAGCCTAGCAGAAATCCTCATCAAAGAGACCAGAGAGACTTCAACCAGCAACTGGTGGGAGCAGATGCACAGTCTCAGAGCCATACATTAGGCAGAGCTCAGGAGTCCTGCAGAGGAGGGGGAGGAAGATTTGGAGGAACCAGAGGGGTCAGGGACATCATGAGAACAGGGCCCACAGAATCAACTGACCGGGACTCAGGGAGACTTACAGAGATCAGGGACCCTTTAGGGGTCTGACCTAGATTCTCTTTATGTTATGGCTGAGTAGCTTGATGTTCTTGTTCTATTCCAAACAGTGGAAGCAGGTGCTGTCTCTTTTGTCTGCTTGTGGGACCATTTTTCCCACACTTGTCCAGCCTTCATGTGATGGTATATGCCTGGTCTTATTGTAGCATATTTTGCTGTATTTCGTTATGTTTCTTGGAGGTCTTCTCTTTTTTGTGAGGAGACTATGGAGAGTGGATTAAGGGGAAAGGAGAGGCAGAGGGAGAGACTGAGGAGAGAGGAGAGCGGAGAAACATCAGTAGGGATGTAATGTATGAGAAAAGAATAAAAAACAAAACAACAACCAAAACCCCAATAAGATATCACCTCATATCTGTTCAGGTGGCTGTCAGAACCTAAGGGGGGAAAGATGTACAGAAAATTTAATCCTTGTGCATCAATGATGAAAAATGTCAATAATACAGCCATTGAGGAAATTAGTATGGAGGTTCAAAAACATACAATAAAGCAAGTATGTGATGCCATTCCTGGGTATTTATCTAAAGGCTATCAAGATCTCAAATATCTGCACTCCCACATTCACTGCAGCAGCATCCACAACAGCCAAGATATGGAAACAACCTAATTATCTATTGCCAAATACAAGAGTGCCAGTGAGATGACCCATCAGGTAAAGGTGCTTGTCCCAAACCCAAGGACCTGACTTGACCTCTAGGACCCACATGGGAGGAGAGAGCAAAGCTCCACAAGTTGTCCTTTTACTTCCACACACCCTGATCCCCACACAAGAGAGAGATTCATAGATATTCATTCTATAAATTCTTTCATTCAAAAGAATCCTCACTAATGCATTCACTTTCTGCATAATGCATAGCTGTAGATCTCTGTATTTGTTCCCATGAGCTACAGAAGGATGCTTTTTTGATGACAGTTGAGCAAGGCACTTATCTAAGAGTATAGTAGAATGTCAGTAGGAGTCATTTCATTGGTATATATCTTTCTTATTTCTTTTTTAAAGTAATATTACATTTGACTTTAGGTCTCTGGACTATTTAGTCTCAGGTTACCCAAGCAATGTTGTTTATGTGTTGTGTTGCATTGTATGGAGGGGGCCTTAAGTAAAATCAGATATTATTTGGTTAATCCCACAAGACTTTTGCATATCTTTCTAAGCCTGGCCTATCTCAATCAGGATGGTTTTTTTTCTACTTTTATCCATTTGCCTGAAAATTTCATGATTTCATTTTTTTAATGGCTGAGTAATATTCTATTATATAAATGTACCACATTTTCTTTATCCATTCATCTGTTGAAGGACATCTAGCATATGGGTTGTTTTTGGTTTCTGACTATTATGACTAGAGCAGCAGTAAACATGTTTGAGCAAGTGTCTCAAGTGTGGTAGGATAAAATGTCCTTCATGTATATGCCCAAGAGTGCTTGTGCTGTATAATTTTTTCTCAAATTGACACAAGACAGAGTCATCTGAAAGGAGAGAACCTCAGTTAAGAAAATTCCACTATAAGATCAGGTTGTAGGGAAGCCTATAGGGCATTTCCTTAATTAGTATTTGATAAGGGAAGGCCTAACCCATTTTGGGTGATGCTATCCCTGGTCTGATGGTCCTGAGGTATATAAGAAAGCAAGCTGAAAAAGCTATGAGGAACAAACCAAAGCAACACCCCCCACCATGGCCTCTGCATCAGTTCTTGTCTCCAGGTTCGTGCCCTGCTTGATTTCCTGTCTTGACTACCATTGATGATGGGTGATATGAAAGTATAAAAAAAATAAGCCCTTTCCTTCCCAAGTTGTTTTGTCATGGTGTTTTGTTGTACCAATACTATAGCTGAACCTTGAGGTAGATTGATTTCCATCCTCACAAGAAACCACAACACTGATTGCCATAGTAGGTGTAGAAGTTTTTATTTCCACCAGCAATGGATGAGTGGTACCCTTACTACAGTATGAACTGTCTCTTGTTTTATTGATCTTAGCCATCCTGACAGGTGTAAGATGTAACAAAATAATTTTGATTTGCATTTCTATGAAAACTAAAAGATGTTGAACATTTTTAAGTGTTTCTCAGGCATTTGAGTTTTGTAATTTGAAAATCTCTGTTCAGAACTCTATCCCATTTTTCATTGGATTATTAGTTTCCTTGATAACTAGTTTGTTGAATTATTTATATATATTTATTATATATTTTGGATATTAGCCCTCTATCAGATATGTAGTTGTTAAAAGTCTTTTCTCTTTCCATAGGCTGCTGCTTTGTCTGAATGATGGTGTCCTTTGCTGTGCAGAAGCTTTTCAGTTTCATTAGGTCCCATTTACTAATTTTTTATCTTAGTACTTATGATAATGGTGTGTTCTATTCAAAAAGTATTTTGCTGTCCCACTGAGATCAAGGGCATTCCCTGCTTTCTTTTCTATAATATTTAGTGCATCCTGTTTTATATTAAAGATTTTGATGCATTAGGAGTTGACTTTTATTCAGAGTGATACATATGGATCTATTTGCATTTTTCTACATCCATCCATCCATCCAGTTTGACCAGCACCATTTGTTAAAGATGCTGTCTTTTTTCCAGTGTATGTTTCTGTGTTCTTTATCAAAGATCATGTGTCCATAGATATCTAAATTTATGTCTGGAACTTCAATTTGATTCGATTGATCAATGTGTCTGCTTTTAATGCTGATACCATTCAGTTTTCATCACTTGAGCTCTGTGGTACAACTTGAATTCAGGGATGGTGATACCTCCAGCAGGACTTTTATTATTCAGGATTGTTTTAGGTATCCTGGGGTTTGTGTTTCCATATGAAGCTGAAAATTGTCCTTTCAAGATCTGTGAAGAATTGTTTTGGCATTTTGATGAGGATTACACTGAATCTGTAGATTGCTCTTGTTAGAATGGCCATTTTTACTGTATTAATCCTATGGATTCATGAGCTGGTTACCATATACTAAGGCATCTAATAACCATGTGATTTTCCACTATTGCTGAACCTGATACATACACACCCTATGGACTTCCTTCTCTAGTGAGTTTTCCAAGAATTATGCTAAAGTAAGTTTAGAACAGTGAGGTGATACTTTCAAAACCTGGCTCTTAGTTGCATTGAAAGATTTATTTCCTTCTAGAATTTTTATAATTATAGTTAGGGAGTAACTATGAGAATGTATCTTTAAATACTTTTAGTTTGTATCAATACCAGTATATACTATCCAAGAAAAATAATGAAAATGCACAATTGCTAGACTTCAGAATTTGCTTTAAAATTCCTTCATATATTGAACGTTTTATTTTAGATTTACACAATGTGAATTTGCTTTATACTGTTTTGAAGGTAGTACTAGTCAACTCACAGTTATAACTGATTCCCAAGCATCATACTAGAGAATAAAATAAATATAAATTATATGTTTATGGACATTCATCTGTTACATCATTTAAACTTGAAAATTCAATTAGGAGTGCTCTCAAAATGATTTAATTGAAACTATGTTTTCAGCCTATATTTTCCTGAAAAATAAGATCATTTCTGAATATATATCAAATAACAACATTTTATATGATATTTTTCAAGTACACATTTCAAATAAACACCCCTCTGTGGTAATATAAAATGCCATAAATCATATTTCTGAGCATTACATGCACAATATATCATTAAATATGGACACACAAATAAGTAAAGTGCATGGTTTATTTATGTAATTATTCAGGAAATTCAACATCAGTTTCCAGTGCAATAAAAAAAAGATGTTGGCAGAGGATATAAAGTGTATGGCTATATCAGGAGTTTTTCTTTAATATGGAAGCAGCTATAATTTCAGAACTGGAGGTGGAGTCTTTTCATCCATCTGTAGTTTTAAATATTTCCCCATTGCTATTTCTAACAGATTTTGTTTTGATATGGAGAATTACAATGCATATACCAAAGCTTCTTAATCTTTCTCTTTTAGCTTTGTTTTTTGTTTAGAGTATAGCAACAATGAGGATTTCATTTTATAATTTTACCTGCCATTAGAAAATGAAGCATGAGCAAATGAAGTAGAAATTGAATGTTTCTTCCTCTCTGATTCAACTAGAGCCTATAGCATGTAACATAGGGGGAAAAGCAGAATAAGTGTTTTATGATGAATTACTTATAGAGAACTTCTTACTTATGGGGAGATTTTGCATGAATGAATACAGTTACACTTTTATGCTTAAGTAAAATTGTCAAGCATTCACTGGAAATAAACTTAGTTACTTCTTGAATCACTAGGTAAGCCCAGCAGCTGTCAGTACTACTTATATTTAACTACAAACTGGACAATTCTTAATGTAGAGCTACTTGAAGGAATCAACTTTTATAAACGTTATAGAGTGTCTCTGTCAAATATCTATACAGGATTAGTGTTAGAACAAATATATTGTCTTTATATATATACAGAGATGTGAATATTTTATTTATTATATCTTATTTAAACATGTATGCCATTTTGCCTTTGATAAATGGGGTGACATAGATTTTAGGTGTGATTGTGTTTCTATTATATTCTAAAGATTATTGCATTATAATGTATACTATGGCTTATCATACATGTTTCCAAGTATATTCCAACAGAAGTAATAACAGAGTTTATCAATGAATGCTAAGTAATATGGCTGCTCTGAGATTGGTTTACCATAATGTTGAATTTAGCTAATTTGCATTTCTTTCTTTGATTACTAGAAGACATCAGATCAACAAAGCAGTGACTCTATTTGGACACCACTGGTTTAAAAATATAATTCTATCATGTTATTATCTTGAGGGTTCTTATATGATTATGTAACAATTATGGCTAAAAATATTCTAAATCCATGACATTTTAACTAAAATGAAAATTGAAATAGTTGATATATTAAGAGAAATATTAACACAAGAGCTTGGGAAAGTACAACAGAGGAAAATATAATTTCAACAGAGCAATTTTATTTACAATTCAATAATATTCACAAATATTGAAATACCTAAATTACAAAGATTGAATCTTAAAATCCTATGCAGCCAACATAGTTTCTAGGACTCATTGAATATTTTTTGATAAGGAGTGAGATTAAAGGTTTACTGCATATGACATTAGATATTTCACCCAGTCATACCAAAGCATATGTGAAACGCTGTGCCAAAGTGAAGCCATATGCTTTAGGGATTAATGGTGTCTCCTTACGGTTCAGCAGAGGGAGGTAATTTGTCAGTGATGATTTATTATAGCATATAATACCAGTCAGTTCTTTACTCTAAGCTATGCAACACCTTCTACTTTTAAGTCATTTTAAATGAAACAATAAAAAATCAATTATATATCTATATATGTGTTTATACATACTCTTTGAAAGGCTTTTTCTTTATTTGATTGGATTTATTGTTTGTAATACAAAATACATTTAGAGACTGAACATTGATATTTGGGAAAATAAAACTCTCTCTCTGTGTATATGTTTAAAGATAGAGACAGAAATGGATAGACAGAAAGAGAATGAGTGCCAGGCAATTTATGACAATTAGAGTATTAACCACATGCTAAAGTGAATTACTGTGGTGATGTATTGTGTCCCCCAATATACTGTGTCTCCCAATAAAATAAACCTTGCCTAGAGATCAGAGGAAAAAGCCAGTCAGTATAAGTAAAAACAGAAGTCAGGTAACGGTAGCACACGCCCTTAATCCTATCACTTGGGAGGCAGGGATCTGTCTGGATCTCTGTCATTTCAAAGCTACACTGGGAACAGAGCCAGACATGGTGGCACACGCCTTAAATTCCAACACTAGCTAACCCTAGAGGTCTGAAGGTCTGTACAGACAGACAGGAAGTGAAAGAGCTTGGCAGGTAGAGGAAGTGATGTAGCTGGGCTGAGAGAGCCAATGGGAGAACAGAACAGAAAGGAATATAGGCGTGAATATATAGGAAGTTGCTCTCTTTGGAAGCTGCAGAGTTGGTGAGGTGAGGTTAGCATGTGGCTGTTCCTATTCCTCTGATTTATGTCAGATTTTCACCCCTATATCTGGCTCAGTGTTTTTTTTATTTAATAAGACTATTTAGAAATTTGTCTACATATTATATATCTCTATATAGAGAAATATACCACAATTTAATATTTAAATTATTTTAGTATCAATTAAAACTTAAATGGTAAGTGAATATTATCATGCTATTTTAAGGACTCAAAACATACTGGAATTTAATCATAAAATTACCATGATAATGTTGGTTTTGTCATAGAGATGTAGAAATAGTTCAACATATGCAAGTCAATAACCTTGAAAATAGACTCAAGGACATAAGGCAAATGAGCATCTTTTTAGATGAAGGAAAGTAATTTGGCAAAAATCCAACATTATTTCACTATAAAAGTTTTGAGGATCTTTGAATACATGTGACATGCCTAAACATAATAAATGCAATATACACAAACAGCTAGCCAAATCTTGCTAAGCAAATAAAAAGCAAAAATAAAGCATTTTTCACTAAAATCGGGAACATTACAAAGATGCCTACTCCTCGTCAACATAGTATTTCACATCTTAGCTACAGCAAAGAGACAAGTGATGGAGGTGTAGAGACTACCAATAAGAAATGAAGAAATCAAAATATTCCTTTATGCACAATTATGTGCATAAAGAACTCTCAAAAGTGCTAAAGTTAACAAAAATATTCAGAGAAGTAGCATCATCCAAATTAACACAGAAAAATCAGTATCCTTCCTATATAAAAATGATGAACGTGTCAAGAAAGAAACCAGGGAAACATTACATTCACAATAACCTAAAAAAATACCTCTGAGTACACCTAATCAATGAAATGAAAGAATTGTGCAAAAAACCAATTAAGACAAAGAAAATATTGACAATGACACCAGATAAGACACTCTCCTGACCATGTGGTGATAAGACTAATATTGTGATATTGCCCATCCTAGAAAACAAAATCTACAGTCAACATAGTCCCTTTCAAAATGACCCTACAATTTTTCACAGCTATTGAAAATTGCAGTCTTAAATTGAATAAAAAACAATAAAATCACAGACTGATCCAAACTATCCTGAACAATAAAAATACTACTAGAGGTATCACCGTCTCAGATTTAAGTTATACTACAGAGCTATAGTAGTTAAAACAGCAAGGCACTGTCATAAAGAAACACAGTGGGATAAAATTGAGTATTCACATAAAAGACCATTCCCCCATAGTTATCCAGTTTTTGACAAACAGGCCTAATGGGCACATTGCGGAGAAGACAAATTCTTAAAAAATGGTATTGCTCAAACTTAGATAGTTACATGTAAAAGAAAAAAATGAACCACCATCATTTGCTCTTACTCTGTACAAAATTCAACTCCAAATTAATCAAGGACCTTATCATAAGATCAGATCCCTGATTCTGACAAATGAGAGGTAGGTAATATGATTGTACTCATTAATAGCGCAGAGAAGGATTTTCTAAACAGGATCCCATTAGCACAAGTGTTAAGACCAGCAATTGATAAATAGAATACTATGAAAGTAAAAAGGTTTTGTACAGCAGTGAACACTATACTTTGAGTGAAGAGACAGTGCACAGAATGGAACATAACCTTTAACAGTTACTCACCTGACAGTGATAAAATATAGAATATATAAATAATTCAAAACACTAAACATCCAAAAATGAAGGACAAAATTAAACAAAAGATTCTTCAGAAAATGAAAATCAAATGGCTAAGGTAGTTGGAAGGTTTCTCTGGTCCCACCTGGCCCAAGGTCCTACAGCCACTTATAAAATATTTACTCAGAGGCTTATATTAATTACCAATTATATAACCTATGGCAGGCTTCTTCCTAGCTAGCTTTTACATCTTAAATTAATCCATTTCTATAAATCTGTACTTTGCCACAAGGCATGTGGCTTACCAGTACTTTCCATCTTGCTTCCCCTGGTGGCAGCTAGCAGAGTCTGCTTTCTTTCCTTTCTCCTCCCACTCTCTCTCTTGAATTTTCCCACCTGGCTCCATCCTGCCCTGCCATAGGCCAATGTAGCTTTATTTATCAACCAATCAGAGCAACACATATTCACAGCATACAGAAAGACATCCCACAGCAGGCTAAACACATTTTAAAAGATTGAACATCCTTAGCCATCAGGGAAACGTAAATTAAAACCAATTTTTTATTTCATCTTACCCAAGTCAGAATATCTAAAAGAAAATCAACCAATCAAAAACAAGCAAATAAACAAACCAAATTATGACAAGTGCTGGTGCAGATATTAGGAAGAAGGAATATTTATTTACTGTGTTGAGAACAGTCATCCAGGAAATCAGCTTTGAGATTTCTTAAAAGGCTAGGAATTCACTTTATTGCATATACCCAAAAGGGTCCTATATTCTACTACACAATTACATGTTCAACCATATCATTTTCTGCTCTATTCATAATATCTAGGAACACATAAAATGTTCATCAGCCAATGACTGATTAATGAGAATGTAGTAAATTTATACAGTGGAATATTAGTCAACTATTAATGAGAATAAAATGAACATTTAAGGTAAATGGGTAGATCTGAAAATAATCATTCTGAGGTAACACAAACACAGAAATACAAATATTTCAAGTTTTCTCTCATTTGTAGATATTACCTTTAAATCATCAGATATTTGTGCTCCATTTAAAGCATCCAGTGAGATCAGAAAATTAGTAAAGGGATACAAGGACATGCTTTCAAGAGACAGGACATATTATGCAGTACTATAAATGGTTAAAGAGGAATAATGGAAAAAGAAGAGTTAAATTGAGACAAGGGATGGGAAGGTATGGAGGAGGGGATATGCAGATGGAAAATTAACAAAAGAAGCTCTATTGTAAAATCATATGAACATGTGCTATTATAAAAAGCTTTGTGAAATATGTATGTAGACATATATAAAAAGAGTTTAAATGAATTTACCTGATAATGGGGCACTAACATGCCTCCTAGTCACCACTGGCTAACAAATAAATAGGCCAGTGACAGGAATGGATAATTTATTTTGGATTTGCTAGCCAGTGAGGTTCCATTGACAAAACATGTCTTTCCCAAAACATAACAGGCTATTGCCAATACGCACCTGACACATAGAACATGGAGTAATCAAGCTGGTGTTTACATACAAGCTTCATTCTTACTAGGAGGGAGGGAATGTCTTAAAAAATCCAAATATTTGCTCTTCTGTAGAAACATCAGAGCCTGGTTATCAATATGATTGTATATTGTAAGCTTCCAGAGATACAGATTTTATTTTCTGAATTACAAGTAGTTAGTATTTAACTCAGTGTTAGAGGCCAAAGGAGGCAAATCATTTGAAAATAAACTTCATAAACAGATATGTCTTTACTTGAATATTTAAATAGATTTCTCCAGGTGATTATACATAAATTTCAATTTTGAATACATGGAGGAATTGTTGACTTAAACACATGGTATGTGGAGCAATTCTGGGTAGAGAAACCAAATTATGGAAAGAAAGATGATTTATGTATATAATTTGTAAGTAAAATTGGGTAATGAAAACTTATTTTTCCATAAGCATTTTTTTACTGCCCAAACTAAAAATCAAAGATCCAAGCATATTGAACACTCTGATACTTATTTATAATGCTGTATGATTCCTTTCACTTTGCTAGGACAGAATCAAGTAGAGATGCTTTCAGAATCTTTATCTAAGTAGAACTTGGGTCAGTGGATTGTGTAAAGGAACAATTTGCATTTTAAAAGTGTTTAAAACACATTTGGGTTGGTTTTGAGGGTAAAAGTTGAAGTAATTGGCTTGGCAGATATAAAAATTTAGTAGGTTTGTTTATTGTGTTACAATGTTCTTACATGGAAAACTTTAATTACCATTACAGAAAACACCATAAGAATATTGCCCCTACCAAATAGTTTAATTTTAAATGAAATGCACAGTATTAGAGGTTTTGTTTTTTAAATTTTTGCTTAAAGTGTTCTTGCCTTATTTAGTCAGTTTACTATTTCCAAGGAGCCTCCTTCCTGTCTTTTATCTGTCTTTTTTTACAGGTTACTAGTGAGGCTTTTAGATGAGGGTAAGTTTTTGCTATATAAAGGTAAAAAATAGAGGCTAGAGAGACAGCTCAGCAGCTAAGAGGACTTGCTGCTCTTCCTGATACCCAAGTTCTGTTCACAGAACCCACACCTTGAGGTTCACAATCCCCTGTAATGCCAGCTCCAGGGAATTTGATGCCCGCTTTTTTGTTAAGAACCTAGAGTAGCTGAGACTCAGGGCTCGCGGTCGGCAGACAGTTTCCCCCACCCACACGGCTAGTCTCCCTCAGCC
>LZPO01076266.1:50654-83313 GCA_001675575.1 Neotoma lepida
ATCTAGTCAGTATTAAGCCTGAGCTAATGGCCAAGCAGTTATAATTAATATAAGGTTCTGAGTGATTATTTTGTAAGTGGCTGTGGGACTGTGAGGGTGGGCAAGACCAGAGAAAACTTCCAGCTACACTACATTATTTTTAATAATGAAAATATATATTATTACCAACTATTAATATATTACACTTTCACCAATTGAGCTGTTCATTGAATAGAAATTCTTCTGGAAAATGAAAAATGACAGTTCTTTATTTACTTTTGTTTTAAATAGCATTTATTAATAATAAATATTAATGGAGCCCATTGTAATACGTCAGTAGATATTTATAGTAGCCATTGATTAAATTAAGCCTACATGTATCCAACACCCCTTTTCAGCCACTAATCTACATTCAAGTCAATGTTTATTTCTACTTCTACAAGTGAGAGAAAATATGCTTGCTTTCAAAAATAAAACTTGCCTTTTAAATATTTCACATAGCAAACACTCTATTTCAATCCATTTTGCTACAAATGATGGAATTTAATTTTCTTTAAGGTTGAATAATGTTCCACTATGTATATTTACTGTGTTCTTTATCCCTTCATGCATTCATAAGAGCCTAGACTGACTTGTTAATTTGACCAATCTATTATAAAGAGTATCACAACAAACATGGTCTCATTTCTCACCTTGACATGTAGATTTCAGCAGTATTTTTGTACGTACATTGATAATGAGATACCTAGGTCATATGACTGATTTGATTTCAAGTTTTTAAGGAAAATTCATTTTATTGTCAATAACAGTTGTACTGATTCACATTCTCACCAGCAATGTATAAGAGTTCTTTATTTTTCCACATCTTCACCAGAACTTGTAAATTTTTAAAATAATAGCTATTCTAACTGCACTGAAATTTTTTTGACATTTTCTTCCTGGGTAATTATTTTTGATTTTTGAAATAAATGAAGTTCATTCTTCAGATAGCATATATGAAAAAAATAGTTGGAAAATCACTTTATGATAAGGTACATATTTTAACATCAGCATTGGTAAATAAGCTTCTAAGTTAGTGACTTTTTAATCTTGCTTTATAAAAATAAGCTTACATGCTGAACTAAATCAAATACTCTCCTATATCTCAGAATGATATTCTAGTCCATGATAGTTTGAATATATGGCAATAGTCTCATAAGATTATTATACCTGGTGATATTATAGCCATCTTGGGTTGTATAAGCATATTCTATGATGCTCATATGACAAGGAGACTAGCATATGATTTCTTAGAATGTTCCATTAGCCAGGTGGTGGTGGAGCACGTCTTTAATCCCAGCACTTGGGAGGCAGAAACAGATGGATCTCTGTGAGTTCAAGGCCAGCCTGGTCTATAGAGAGAGTTCCAGGACAGCTAGGGCTGTTACACAAACAAACCCTGTCTCAAAAAAGAAAAGAAAAAGAAAGAAAGAAAGAAAGAAAGAAAGAAAGAAAGAAAGAAAGAAAGAAAGAAAGGAAGGAAGGAAGGAAGAAAAAAGAGTACATCCATCCCCTTAAATAATATATCACCCTAACATAATTCAGACTCCATTCTCACCAATTCTATTCTTTGAAGTCACTAACACTGAATTTCTGTACTCTTTGAAAATTCCTTTTCCGTTTGTTTTTATTAGCTAGATTCAAATGTATAATTATGCATACAGCAGATTTTCAATGTCTTTAACTTTTGGCTTAGATTTTCTTAATTATGTACTCAATGATCTGATAGCTTTAATATGACCCAATTCTAATAACTTTAAGTACATAGAATAAATTGCTTACTTTGACTCTAAGAACTTTAATGGTCAGGAATCTTATCTATTTGTCTACTAAAAACTCCCAGCAAAACACAGGACCCTACTCCTCATACTGGATAACCGTGCCCAACCTTAATGCAAATAGAGGTGCTAAGTCTTACTGCAAGTTGATATGCCATGATTTGTTGACATCCATGGGAGACCTGCCCCTTTCCTAAACAGAACCAGGGGAGGAGGAGTGGATTAGGGGATGAGAACAGGGGGGAGGGGATTGAGGGAAGATATTGGGAGGGGAGGACGTGGGAGAGCCTGTGACCAGGTTGTAAAATAGATGAATAAAAAATATTTTGCTTATACTTCTCTCCAAAATGCTTTTTATGCCTCCTTAGATCAGTATTAATTTTTTCTTTATTCTATTCCCTCTTCCTGTAGTATGCTTTCTACTTCTAAACCAAGCTCAAAACTTCCTTTCATTCAGTATTCATCATCCAGTAATTCTTTTCTGAAACCCTGATCCATGCTTATTCATTATACTCTAGAACACATCTACAAAAGCATAGTTAATATTTCCCATAGTTATAGCTATGCCAAGCCATTGTACTTTTAAAATCAGGGGTTTAAATGGTGGCATTTCTTCAACATTCTATATCAGGTCGACATAAATCCAGAAATGAAATTAATGACTGAGAAGAAGGAACTGTTGAATTACATATTACCTTGTTAAAGTCTGAAAATATCTGTTACTTGGAAATATTTTCTAGTATTTATTTTCATTGCAATTTGTCTGTTTAGCTGGGAAACTGAGCAAAAGAAAGTTAGAAGTATGTCCTGTGATTGCTAATTTTAAGATTATGCAACTGAATCCAAAAGGTTAAGTACCTTGTCCAAAATACCATATTCCTAAGCAAGATAATTAAAGTCACCTCCAGAGCATATAAATTTTAACTATTAAGTCATAAAATTTATATGGGGAAAAAAGAAAAATGTACAGATTTTGACAAGGAAGTACTTGGTAAATGCTGGAATTCCTAACTTATACACAGGTACCATCTGCATATTTAAACTTATTTAGTTTTTGCATTATTTTAAAGCATTCTTTTCACTTAAAATGTATTATTTTGATCATCTATTATGATTATTTTTAAACCGCAGTGGTAGATGATTGCCATTAGTATTGAGTAAATTTAAAGTTCTGAATAATTTTATTGTTCATAAATAAAGCCTATGTAAAGAAGTAAACAAGTAAACTTTTAGAGGATCATGAAAAGCATTCCCGATTATAAATTCAAATATAGCTAACTTAACTCCTGCCTTCTTTACTTACAAGATAGTGGCATTGAGTGTGTCATTTAATCCTTCCAGAACCAGACTAAGATTAAAATATCAGGGAAAATACACAGTACTGTAATCACGTATCCTTCTCATCCTCTCCTTTACCCACTATTACCTACTTTCGAGACTAACATGACTTTACCGTTTTCTTACCATTTCTCATGTTGTGAAAAGTTGACATGTAAATTAGAAATGATCATCTTATGGTTAATTTGACATGTCATCAGGCACTTCTCAATTTGATCCAGCTCATGTAAGCTTTATGTGTATCAAAAGTCGTCCATGGTATTTAGAGAGTGTTGAAAATTAAATAGTCAGTTAAATGAGTATCTGCATGATTCCAGAAACAGTTGACTTTTACTCAGTGCGCTACATTATTATAGAATAGATTCAGTTCCTTTAACTAGCATGAAAAAGACAAAAATTGATGATCAGAAATATCTTTTCCAAATATTAAGTAAAAAGAGGAAATTGAATGAAATTGTAACATAAGGAGTCTAGAAAAGAGTAGTGTTGCTGTCTATATTACAATTTATTGAAAAATTATATTTCCTTACATTTATTTCTGTTTACATCATGTTTTACTTTTTATCATTAATAGAAGATAGTAAAAATTGTTCTTTTCTTTTTTGTTTTTTTTTTTGTTTGTTTCTTTTTCGAGACAGGGTTTCTCTGTGTAGCTTTGGTGCCTTTCCTGGAACTCACTCAGTAGCCCAGGCTGGCCTCGAACTCACAGAGAAATATTCATCTTATTACTCTCTGATCAGTGTAAAAGAATCAATGAGCAAAGAATAATTTGTAAAATGTTTAGGATTGAAAAATTAAATTCACCAATTGGACAGCTTGGAAATCACCTTTAGATACATGAATACAAGAAGCAAAATATTCATAGTGAAGAAGAAAGACTTTATGTGTGACATTGAAGGTCACACTACTTAAAAATACTGACATAATAACTTATGCTGATTTCTGTAAATATTAGCATCACTTCAAAGTCTTATTAATGAGTTGAGTCATAACTGGACTTGTACTAATTTTTGGTAGATTGTATTGTAGAAATAGTAATACTGTTAACACATGAAGATTGTTACATTATTTATTTTTGAGGTAATAACATCAAAAGTATATATTTTTCTCTATTTTTTTGAGATAATGAGCATCAAAGTTCATTTCTTTTCAATGGAGTAAGGTTCTTTATCCACAAAATTATTTTTGGAAAAATTCTATAATTGGCAGTTTAGAGACTCAATGATTTCAAAGTATATCATCCAATATATACTTGAAACGATTAAGAGGAAACTGTTCAAATGTGGAGAACTGTACTTTCAGACTTACTTTTAAAAAGAAATAGTTTAGAAATCTTTGACTTTGAGTTCATTGAAATTCAATTAGGCCACTTGTGTTAGAAGAAAATTTGAGTTCAAGATCTTCAAAAAGTTCAAGTTCTACTTGAGATTCAGTGCTACACAGCTTCTATTCTTCATCAGAAAACTGAGTGTGCTGATGGGTTAATTAATCACATCAGCCCAACCTTAAGGCAACAGTTTCAAATTATTCAATGGAGTGCCATTAATATCAATGATTTCTTATTATATGCCTTCATGGAGGAGAGTATATTATTAATGAAAAATTGTTAATAGCTCTGTTATACACCAAAAGGTTTAAACTTAATCCACACCACAGGTTTCTAAATTGTTACTAAAATTGCATTAAGCTCATAAAAGTTCTAGGATTCATGTACTGTCAACTGAAAAAAAACACATTTTAAGTTTTTTGTGAGAAATAATAATAATGTTTATCTCAACACTAAATCTACTATAAATATAGATCCTTAGCCTAATGTCTGTTCTCTTTCCAAATCTTACTTCCCTCATTTTTTACCTCTCTTTCTTTTCCTTCCTTCTTTCCTTCCTTCCTTCCTTCCTTCCTTTCTTTCTTTTTTCTTTCTTTCTTTCTTTCTTTCTTTCTTTCTTTCTTTCTTTCTTTCTTTCTTTCATTCTTTCTTTCATTCTTTCTTTTTTCTCACTATATAGCTCAGACTTCCTTGAGCTATCATTGCCTAGACTGACCTCAAACTTGAAATCTTCCTTCTTGCCTCAGATGGAAATATAGGTGTGGATCACCATGCACAAAATTCAAGTTACATTTCATTTTGTATTTTTTTTAACTACATGACTTTCTTTAGTAACTTATAGGTTAATAGGAAAGATCCAGTGGAGTGTGTCCAGCTGGTTTTTTGGTCTTGCTTTGGTAGAATATTTCCTCATTATCTTCCCTTCTCTTCATTTTATAATGGCAATGGAGATCCTGTGTCATTATATGTTGGAAGTATATGATCTGCCTTTTGATTTTACAATGGATTACAGTTAAGAGATTACATGGATATTAGAAGAGACATTGAACTATGAAATTTTAAATATCATTGAGACTGTGAAAGACTATGGGGACTTTTGCACTGTATTATGGCTACACCCTATGTGGGCCAGGGAGTAGACTGTCGTGGTTTGAATAGGTATAGCCTCCATAGACTCATGTGTTTGAGTGCTAAGCTAATAGGATGTGGCACTGTTAGGAGGTAGCATAATCTCCTAAGGTTATTTTTAGGACAAAATTTGGCTATGACTTGTTCTGGCTGAAGTGAAATTTCAGGGTGTAGGGTCATGTGAACCAGTTTTTATGTAAGTTGTATACACTGGACACCAGATTAATGTTTATTAACAAAGACATAAGCTTATATTGTATTCTTTCTTAAATATATCATTCTTGGCATGATAGTGTAGTAAATTGTCAATATTAGTAGTGAAAAATTAGTAATGAGGCACAGTTTCTAGCCAGCTTTCCTTAACTTTAATTATCCCATCTACCTTTTCCTTCTGGGCTTTTTCCTTTTCTTACTTCTGCATATCTTGTTTTCACTCTTGCTCTGTAGCTAGCTGTGTGGCTGGCCCCTGGCATCCTCCTCTCCTTGTTTTCTTGTTCTTTATTCTTCTCCTCCCAGATCTCTCCCTCTATACATTCTCTCTGCCTGCCAGCCTCACACATCCTTTCCTCTGCCTTGCCATTGGCTGTTCAGCTCTTTATTAGACCATCAGATGTTTTAGACAGGCAAAGTAATACAGCTTTACTTAGTTAAACAAATGCAACATAAACAGAAGTAACACACCTTAAAATAATATTCTACAAAAAGACAATCCCCAAAAGCACAATAGCAGCACTTATGTCTTGAGAATACCCAATAGCTATCTAATTATACTCAAAGTTCTGCTCAATAGGATGGAATTCATGCTTGACTCTGGAAACCTGGCCAATTATCTGTGGTTAGTGAGGTCCTAGATCTTAGAAGTGAACATAATATTGCTACTTTTCTAAACCAATAAATGTGATTTCTAACTTCATTGTAATACTTACTCTTATACCCATAGGTAAGTGTAGCTCTCATACATCACTTTAAAATTTTTTCTTTTGTAGCAGAGATCAGTAAATAATGCCACCATTTTTCAAAATGAGGAGAATAACTAACCATTGGTTGCCTAGCCCAAAAATTTAAAATTGAAAATTGAGGAACAGGAGACAGAAAGATTTTAAAGTCAAGACACCAGGGCATTTGTTGTGAGGCTATGGATTCCATATGCCACAGGGAAGCTGCATCCTGGAAATCTCAACAATATGGTTGCCTAAAGAAGACCTAATAACACCATCAGTTGACATGCCATCATGGATGAAGTAACCCACTAAAGCCCCACTCAGATGAATTGCTGCAGATAATTAATTACTACTGAGAGAGGGAAAATTAGTCTTCCCTGAAAATGAGCCCCCTAATTGTTTATCTAATACCAATTGGATTCCAAAAAACAAACACACACAAGCAATACTAAATGGTCCAATAGACAGTATTTAATATTTATGTGTTATATATACAAGCTACAAAAATAAAGAGAAAGAAAATATAAAGTTGGGTAGTGAGGTAGGGGAGCATCTGGATGGAATTGTGGGAGGAGGATGTATATGATGAAAATATGTTACATGAAATTATCAATGAATTAATAAAAAAATTAAGAATTAAAATATACTTGAACAGAAAATAGGATTGGAATAATGATTGTTTTATCTGTCTTGAAGGAATTAATGTTTAGTAAAGTATAATATAAAAGCTGAGGGTAGCCATCCAAAGCAAAATATATATGTTTTCTGTAATCCCAGATGAGTATATTTAATTTCTTTTTAAAACAATATCTCATGATAACTATATAAATGCAAAAATCATATAAAATGGTATGTAATGCCATTGTAAGTATTTCTAATCCCATTCCTTCGGTTTACTGTTCCCTTGTCTAAATAATAATCAAATAACAAACTTTACAAGGAGGTGTTTAAGGACTCCTGACATGCTCAACCAACTTATACATATTATTTTAAAACTAACTGAACTTAGTCATCCCAACATCCCCTTGGAGAAGTTTCAGAGGTCAGAGATTTCTAGACAAACAGACTCAATAGAGGAACAAATGACTATCAGAAACATAACTGCAAGGAGAATAGAATAATCAAAACAACTTCTTTTTCAAAATTGATGTGGAAGTTCTTCTTTCTGTGTTCTAAACAACATGGATAAACTGTGGAGATCAATGTCTGCTCTATTAGAAATCTATGGATTTGGACTAGAGGTGGTCTTCAGGGCTTTGCTGATCAATTTTCCTCTCTTCAGGTGAGATTGTCTCTAAACTACTTTAGACAGATGAGTATTATAATTTTAATGATTTCTAGCTAGAGCAATCAAGTTGCCTTCTCTATTTAATCAAATTCTTTGTTAAGGAACTTTCATTATTTAGGTATTCATTTACAGCAAAGCAAACCCTGAGTCTGCAGAATAGACAAAATATGTTAGCTAGAATGAAGCATGGCTTTGTACATCTACTTAGTTGGAGAAATAGGGCTGAAAGTATGTGTCCCTTTTCATGTATGTCTTAGGCAAAGTTCTGTGTATGCTATATAAGAGAATTAATAAAGTATAAGTTCATATGTTAAAGGATCTGAAAATATTTTTTGTAGTTATCAACTAGAAATTCCCCAACTGAATTTCACAGTCCAATAATATACCAACGTACAGTACCAGAAGAAGCAGTAACAAAAACAAACTCAAATGTCTCATGATAAAGATACATATATAGAAAATGACTTCAGATAAAATGGAAGAGAAAAACCTGACATTGCAACATGATTTAAGAAGTTATTGAGATACTGGGACTGAAGCTCATTTATAAATCATTTGTCTAGCATATACTAGGATCTAATACTAGGACCTAGGTTCCATTCATGGTGTGATGAAATAAGTAAACAAGTAGACAAAGTCTAAAAAGTTTCAGTGTTTCTCATTTTTGCTTTCTTTTGCTTTTATTTGTTTGTTTGTTGATTTATTTTTGCAAGGTTGAGGAAGATACAGGGCCTCAAACATGGTAGCATGCAATCTATGTCCAAGTTATATTACCATTCCTTGCATCTTTTCTCTATAAAGTTGGGGAAAATGTTATTTTCATTGCAAATTATTGTTTTGTCATTATTTTTCCTTTGTGTATTTACCTGACTACATGATTTTTTTCATTACTGTTATTATGATGGATTTATATTAGTTGATTTTTGAGATATGAAACAAACTTATATAGTGAGAGGAAATCTCATTGACATAGACATATAACTCTTTGTTCATAACTGACTTGACTTGATTTGGTAATAATTTGTTTGGGATTTACAAATTTAAATTTATAAAAGATGTTGATCGTTATTCTTTACTTTGTAATAATGCCTTCCTCTAGCCTGAGCGCTAGATTGTTGAGCACTCATGGCCTCATAAAAATACTAAATGTTATCTTTGATTACATATTTTGTAACATATTATAAGCAACTAGTTTAGTGTTTACCTCTAGGTGCTCATAGGTGGTATTTGTCCCATGAAAGTTCCACCCTATGGAATAAATTAATAGAAGTTACGAAAGGGCTTGGGGCTAAAGTTCTTATGTGGTCTCCATTGCCCTCTCTTACCCTCTTGTCTTTCCCCATGGGATAATGCAATGAAAAGGCCCTCATGAGATGCTGGATTTATAGCTAGATAGGTTAAAAAACCTCTAGTTTTATATAGCAGGCTCACTTATTGTTTATTGTTTTATCAATATTTGCTTCACCCATTTTCGTGCTCTCTTGTTATGCAAAAGTATGGCAGGTATGAAGTTGTAGTTGCTAAAATGCACTAACTCCTCACTTGGTTCCATGAGGTAACTAAAAGCATCTCTCCTTTCATTTTGTATCTCTCCACTTGCCTTTGGATTTAATTCCTGTTCAACTATGCACATAAGTATTTAAATAATTCAAGGAATTTTTGCCTACAAACAGGCGATAACTTACCTATCTCATCTCTCTTCTAGGTTAAAGGTACAAAGTATATAACTAAAGAACCTTGCTGTCATCTATTTCAGAACCTTGAAATGGCCTCTGACAATCATCAGGTGTTGTCCTTAACTTGCAATCATCTCCACAGCAAGTGAAGCCTCACAGATAGGTCACCCTATCATACAATAGCACCCCATCAAATCAGAGCAATGTAGCATGACTGACAAATATGAGAACCTTAGTGTAAACAATCATCTCATGAGAACTGGAATGTCCCCCTAAGTGGCCAAGTCTGTTTCACAGTTAAATTGCGGGAAAGAGATGGAGATAATGAGCAAACAGACTGCAGTTTGACTATGGATGACTGTGGTGATTATATTATGTCCCCCCAAATATTGTGTACCCTAATAAAACTTATTTGGGGTCAGAGAACAGAACAGCCACTAGATTAAACATAGAGGTTAGGCAGTGGTAGCACATGCCTTTAATCCTAGCATTCCCGAGGCAGAGATCCATCCAGATCTCTGTGAGTTCAAGGCCACACTGGAAACAGCCAGGCATGGTGGCACACACACCTTTAATTCCAGCACCTGAGATCTCATGTCTTTGCTTGAGAAAGACACATGCCTTTAATCCCAGAAAGTAGTGGCAGGAAGCAGAAAGGTATATAAGGTGTAGAAACCAGAAGCTAGAGGGCCTCTTAAGCTTTCAGACTTTGAGTAGCAGTTCAGCTGAGATTCATTTGGGTGAGGACTCAGAAGCCTACAGTCTGAGGAAACAAGATCAGCTGAGGAGTTGGCAAGGTGAGGAGGTTGGCTGTGGCCTGTTCTGTTTCTCTGACCTTTCAGACTTTATCCCAATACTTGGCCTGGTGTTTTCAATTAATAAGACCATTTAAGATTTGCTCTACAGATGACTAATTGTACATATCTAACACCAGTTGCCCTAATATTTCTTTTATTTAAATCTAAAATTATTTAAGTACCACAATGAGGGGCTAATGTGCTTGATGTCTACTTTCTAAAATGTCTATGCTGATACAAATAATTTCTACCATTAACTTTCCATTTCATTTCTGAAGAATGGCCATACCTAATTTGTTGAATCATTCCAAGTTGGGCACCTGTAACTCCAGTTACAAATAGGCACTAAAGACTGGTACATTTTTCTGGTGGATTGCTGTCTTTGTTATTATAATGCTCAATCGGATCTCTTATATTTTCTCTTGCTCAAAAGTTGTCTTTCTCTCAAATCAGTATAGCTGCTTCAATCTTTTAGTCTTACAACAATACAATCTTTTCTCTCCTTTTGTTGTTAACATGTTTCATTTATTCTTTAAAAGTTCTATGCATGTATGTTGTTTGTCATCAAATTCAGTGGCTGCCCCTTAAGCAATTGCTGTCCTAATCAGCAACTGCTACTCCACAGCTACCAGCAGCAGTTGTGTTGCAAGGGACGAGCCCGGGAGGGAATTCTGTTTCCTCAGGCCACTAAGGGAAACTTTATCTCGATCTCTACCCCTCTATAGAACTCAGGATTCAAAGGTTGAGGTGAAATTCTGCTCGCTCAGAGAGGCCGAATAGCAAGTATGTAACCTTTTCTCTTTGCTAGAGTCTCCCCCCAAATACAGCACCAGCACTCTTCTGCTTTTCCCCTACTTAAGACCCAAGCTACAAATGGTTCTTCAGCACTTCCTGTCACCTAGTTGCTGAGTCAGCCTCTTGACTGCAGGTTAATTTTATTTAATCAAACAAATGTAACACACCTTTGCGTTTTTAGCAGTAGGAAAAAATGTAACACACCTTAAAATAATATTCCACAACACATGTATACAATGTATATTGATGGTATCTACCCCTCATTACTTTAAATGCCCTTGTATCACATTCTTTCTGAACTCTATGTAATTCTTTTAAAATAGTTTATTCATTTATATGATTTTAAGCCACAGATTTCAATTTGTGCTGCCCACCTACTCTGGAATGTGGGGCATCCACTCGATTGTGCTCCACATACCAGTGGATGCTGTCATCCCATCTTCCAGCTTTCACATTCTCTTTGATGTTCCTGAGATTTTGTGTGTGGAGAAATGACAGGGAAAGGCTTAACAAAAATGAAGTATTCATGAAGAAGCTATTTGGAAACTTACGATTTTGAAACATAATTTTTAAAATTAGTAAGAGGGGATAGTAGAACATATATGATGTGAAAGCATGGGAGGAAAATAATGGAACCTGAAGGTTCTCTATTAACATTTTGTTCAGTTGTAACAGTGAATTTCATGTAGATAACATAACTGGGGGTTTTTATGCTTCTAGGCTTTTGGGAATATGTGCCTTTTAATTGGTATGTATAAATTCATACCTAACCTGTTGATATATTTGAGTCAACCTGTACTATTTTCTTCTTCCCCATTGTATCTTATTTATTGTTTTTATGCAGTTTTTACTTTTGTCTGCCTTCTTAGGTTTTGAAATATCTATGTGATTTATTTTTCATGCTGACTTAGCATAAATTTTACACCTATTTTCATTGAAACCATTGTACTTGCAATGTATGGATACAGTTAATCTACGTTGCGTTTCAAATAACACTAAACTACTTTATAGTACTCCTACCTTGTGTAAGACTCTGACTTTTTTAAGCCTGAAACCCCCATACTCTTTAGGCCTGAAACCCCCCCTTGGGAACGAGAAACTAAAGCCAGAGCAGAATTGCTAAACTANTGTTTAACCACAGTCAAGATTTCTGTTAAGATATGCTGCCCAACCATTGCTCCACCACAATTGGAGGTTTCTGGTAAAGAGATAATTGCTCAACTGTAGTTAGGATAATTACAGGTGTTCCGGATAAAAGTCACTGTGACCTTTGTGTGCGTGTAAACCCCCTAAAAGTTCTCAGGAAAACCTCAATTACTTGACCACCGGATGTCACAAGACATTCAGGTGATAGTGATTACTTGACTCTGGAATGTCCCAACTCTAGTCTCCATGGTGATGAACACCCACCCTATGATTAAGCCAAATTTTGTGGAAAGTCCCTAGACACAAACCAATCAAAACTGAATCTGTATGAAAACTGTAATTTTGTGGTTTTTGCCTTTAAAAACTGTGTGTGATTGCAGATCGGGGCTTCTCTTGCTCTGTGAAGTAGAGATGCCCAATTGTACAATTGCCTGAATAAACCCTCTTGCTGTTTGAATCAACTGGACTGGAGTCTGGGTTCTTGGGGCGCCCTCCCGAGAAGGTAGTACCCTGAATCTGGGGTCTATCACTTGAAAGCTGAGTATTTTCAAATTAATCCATCCCCCTAATATATTTCTATCATTTATTATATTTATTTATTGTACTGATAAGCATAGACATTTCAATAAGTATGTTCTAAAACTATAGCCCTGGGAAGGCAAAATAGATGAGATCTCCTGGGTAAACTGGGGGAGGAGGAAGCGGAGAGAGGGGAGGGGATAGGGGATAGGAACATGAGGGATCAGGATGGTTGAGTTGGGGGAAGGGTGGAGAGGGAGAACAATGAAAGAGAATGACAATATGCACAAAAATTACCTAAAATAAAATAATATTTTAAACTAAATGTAACACATGGAAAGTACAGAGGAAAAGCTACTGCATATCAGACAAATATTAGGTAGTAAAAGCAAAATAAATAATTAGGAATATATATTACATATCGTTTTATGTATATAATGCTCAAACATTGTTGCACAACAAGCGAACAGTTGGCAAAATGAAAAGAAGAGCTATGGATATAAAAAAAATTGTTGTGAAGAAAGTAGAAGGGGGTTACATTAAAAACATCAAAATATTAGTATTTTAATATTTTACACATTTTCCTATCCTTGACATTTACAACTAAGTGCTTCTCAGCTTTCCTTTCCTCTTTTCTTCATGGTGAGACAGGCAAACCAAAACATGGAGTACTATAATTCCCCTCTGCCATATAGATTATGACCTGTTGAACCCCTTTTCAGTTTGTCTCTGCTGCAATAATTTTCATATTTCCATCAAGTGAACACCTTGGTGAATTTTCTATCTTTTTGAAGTTAACTTATAAAGCAATGAGTTTCATTTTAACACTTTCATTTAAATATATCATTACACATACTTATTAACTCCGTGGCTCTTCCCTGCCTTTCCTCCCAACTTTTGGAAGTTCCCTTTGTGATGTCATCCCATCTCCTTTTGTTTTCAGAGCTGCCTGCTCCCATCCTACTCCTTTTCAGAACTGAGTGGATTTTTTCTTTAGTCTTGAGGATGTGATCAGTCTCCTGAAGTCATAATTTACCAAAGTTCAGGAGCTTCCCTAATATTTACTTCCACAGAGTTCCTCTTAGTTTCGTTTCTTTTTGGTACCATAAAACACCCTGGGGGGAAAAAGCAAGTTAGAAAAGAAAGGGCTTATTTTGCTCAAAGTTAATGAGTGCACTCCATCTTTGTGGCGATATCAAAGTTGCAAGAGCTTGAAACAGGTAATCACATCACATTCACAATCAAGAATGCTTTCACCTAGTTCGCTTTCTGATTTTCAGTCTGGGACCCAAGGCCAGAGTCTGGTGCCACCCACTATTAAGATGTGGTTTTTTGCACCTCAATTAGCCTGATCAACATAATCCCTGTCTCTTATACACATCTAGATGTGTATAAGAGACAGCTATTAAGATGTGGTTTTTTGCACCTCAATTAGCCTGATCAACATAATCCCTCAAAGACATAAGCATGCTTAAGAGACCAAATAACCCCTAACAAGTATGCCTGGAAGCTTGTCTCCTAGTTGATTCCAGATCCTGTCAAGTTGACAATTAACACCATCACAGAGTTTTAAATTATCCAACTTGTCTATTCTGAGACTTCATCAATTTGTCAATTGTATTTTAGTGGGGGTTCTATTTGCTCAATTGATTGTCTGTATCTGCGTGTCTGTCTCTAAATTTTGAAGTTTGTTCTAAGACCTCATCTCTTTTCTGGATCTCTGAATAAGTTGCTTATTTTTGTCTGTATCTTTTACTTATTCAGATGGAAAAGCTGATGTCATAGTTCTGTGCCTATTGCATGAAATCCTGGAGGTTCAGAATACCTTTTGCTCAGATTGCAGCACCCTTAATGTCTATCTAGCTCATAGGACAGCATAACCTCCTCATATTTTCCCAATTATCCGGATTTGCCATTTCCAGACATCACATTACCAATTGCAGTGGGGTTCCCCTTAAACTGAGAAATCAGATTGAAAAGCTCAATGAAATAAAGTTTCTGTTTCTTGTTCTTGATAATTAGAAAAATTCCACCATAGCTGCTATTCCATGTTCTTTTGAAACTTCAGAGTAAAGACAAACTTAATAAGAAAAAAATCCAATTTCAACTTAGTAGAGAACATATTTCAAAAACACTGTAAGGAAGTGGCCCTTGTCTTTGTTTTGTAGTAGATTATGCATATTCTCTGTTTCCTTGCAAATGCCACCCCCTCTATCTAAATACACACATTGTAAAAAATGTAAGAGGTCTTTATGAACATCTTATAGAATTGCTGATTTTCTGAACTGCAAATGCTCTGGATTTTCAATGATTTCTTCACATTTATTAAATACTACATATGAAATAATAGCATATTATGCTCTTGAAATAAGAATTGAATATTTCAGACTTGTTAGAGTAGGAGAGGCAAAAAAAAAATCCTGTAATGAATTGACTTTGCATTGAGACTACTTAACATGAAGATAAAACAAAAACTGATCTTCACAAAAGTATTAACATCTTCCTCTGTGTTCTAGTTTCTTTGGTTCAAGGAAGGATCTCTGCAGACTAGTGAACAAGAAATTTAGCCACCAACCCAGCCACAAAACCTGTGGCCTACAATCTGTCCCACCTGCAAGATGTATTGTTGGCACAGAACTTGTGAGAGTGGCCAATTAATGTCTGATATGACTTGAGGCCCAAGCCACACATGAGAGCTCATGCCCAAGACTGCTTGGATGGCCAGAAACTGGACAATGAATGCCGGGAGACTTGAGTAGAACCAAACTGGACTGATCTAAAGAAAAAAAAGTCAATGAAATAATTTTTAATGATATTTTGCTATACTCATAGATCAGTGCCTTGTCCAGACATCATCAGAGTCTAGGCTTCCTCCAGCAGCAGATAGGAGCAGATGTAGAGACCCACAGCCAGATATTATATGGAGAGAGCATCTAAATTGGAGGACTCCATTGGATTCCTCCCCTGAAAGATCTGTGAACCCAGTGGAAGACTGGGAGGAAAGGACTGTAAGAGTCACAGGTGGTAAAGAAGGGATGGACGACACCAGAAGAACTTGGCCCACTGAATCAACTAAGCAGGACTCACATGGGCTCAGAGGGACTGAAAAGCAAGCACAGGTCCTGCATCGGTCTTCACCAGGTCCTCTGTATATATGTTATGGCTGGTAGTTTGGTGTTTTTGTGGTACTCCTAACAGTGAGAGTGGGTGTGTCTCTGACTCTCTTGCCTGTTCTTGAGCCTCTTTTCATCCTATTGGATTGCCTTGTCCAACATCAGTATGAGGGTGTTAAACTTGTCCTATTGTACATTATTATTATTATTATTATTATTATTATTATTATTATTATTATTATTATCATTGCTGTTTGGTTGATGTCTCTCTTCTAGGCCTACTCTTTTCTGAAAAGGAAATGGAGGGGAGTGGATCTGGAAGAGAGGGGAAGTAGGGGGAGCTAGGAAGAATGGAGGGAGGGGAAACTGTGGTTTGAATGTATTGTATGAGAGAAAAATCTATTTTCAACAAAATATTAAAAAATAAACAAGCAATGAAATTTTATTTTTAAAAAGCTGCAAGTGAAATGAAACTAAACAAACCAAGTGAACCTAGCAGCTAACAACAAGAAGCAAGTATTTATGAATTCAAGATCATATGCACAATTAAGACATGAATAAGACAGTTTCTACTCTCAGGTTCCTTGCATTCTGGTGGGAACTATCTGAACCTTTAGCAAGAGCAAATGAAATAGTTTCTTATTTAGTTATTTTAAAACAAACAAAACCGATAAGCACATGGGAAAGAAACTTTGCTACTTATTATCCAAACACCTTATACAAAATATATGAGATGTATAATTAATTACAAATAAGTTATAGTTTCTTTTCAGTTAAACCAACAGATGTGTTCAGTTTTAATTGAAGCTTCTAAGGTTTTTATTTCAGTAACAAGATGTAAATCTACCTTTCATCAAGAGCACACTTCTGATTAAACAGTATCTGACCAAAATATTTCATTAATTTCTTCTTCTAAGAGAAACAGAAAATTTCTAAGCCTATTTGAAGCAGTCTGTGGACTTGTCTTCAACTGAAATGCGAAGCTTGTTTCCACTGGGTCTTAGAGGTCAAGAGTAGATCAAGTGTCGATTTTCATTGTGTTAAATTGTGGGGATATTAGACAGCTAAGTGAAGCTGCTAATAACCCATTTAGTATGAGACTAAGTTCAAAGGAGAGTGAATGCCCTAGTAAATGAAGGACAGTAGCCAGACCCACTTGAATGAAGGCCAGTAGCAATCAAGAATTTAAAGGAGGGCCAATTGTAAGTTTACTCAATTGCTTCCAGTTGCATGAATGTTACTACTGAATGAGTGGAAATTATAATAATTCAGGTCTGTGCTGTTCTAAATATTATAATAAAATGGAAAAGAAGAGAGAACTGAGAGTTAATTTGTAGATGCAATAATAATTGATCATGGAATTAAGGCCTGAGAAAATAAAAGTAGTATTATGAATAATTAACAAATATTGAAGGGTTGAGTTCTGTGTGGGCTATAAACCAGGAACTTTCAGCATAGCTTCAAAGAAAATTTTAGGAAACAGTGATGAGAGACAGATTACTTGTAATTGAGATTATCGAGAAGTAACAGTGATGAAGACTATGATTTAGCCATTAAAATAAATGGATATGGTAGGTTCTACTACCAGTTCATTAAAGAATAATTTAGTTGCTTAGAGACTATTGAAACATCAGCTATATGCATGGTTGAAATCACTGGTACGATTATAGAAATCTTGCTCAAAAGCATTTCAGTGAATCTAAAGCTACAGTTTTCGAGGGCTGGTGGTGGTGGCGGCGGCGCACACCTTTAATCCCAGCACTCAGGAGGCAGAGGCAGGCGGATCTCTGTGAGTTTAAGGCCAGCCTGGTCTACAGAGTGAGTTCCAGGAAAGGCGCCGCCAAAGCTACACAGAGAAACCCTGTCTCGAAACCCCCCCCCAAAAAAATAAATAATAATAATAAAATAAATAAATAATAAATAAATAAATAAATAAAACTACATTTTTCAGAAGAACTCATGAGGGGCTACAGATATGGCTCCATTAGAAAAGAAAACCTTCATATGTAAGCATGAAGACCCCAGTTCGTGGACCCAGCACCAAATTTAAAGGTTGGCTGGGCAGAACACACCTATAACTAAGGTCCTTGATTAGAAATAGAGGCATATGGATCTTGGAAAATGGATGGCATGCCTGTCTTGCAAAATAAAGCCATCTAAGTTTAAAGAGAGACCCTGTCTCAAAAAATAAGCTGAAGATAAATAGAGCCAGATTCTTAAAGTTGACCTTTGGCTTCTACACAAGCAAGTGCAACCACATACACATTCACATGCTACGCACACACACACACACACACACACACACACACACTATACTAGATAATTTGTCATAGTTAAGACAATGAGTGAGAGTGACCTAGTCATCTATAGTTAAGAACAGGCATATATAAATGGAATATTTGAAGGCAGATGAGAGTAGTTTTTAGTCTGGAAATAGTAACAAAGGGTATGATAATTAACTCACCCTATGGATCCAATTGTAGCAATGATCTTAAAGAAGACCAACAGTTTTGATGGTTTCAAGATAAATTGTGTCCTTAGAGGAAAATTGCAATTAAATCAATGCCAAAGAGTAATGGAAGACCAAGCCTTCTAAATCTGAATAACATCAACACTTACTGGTGGTTAATTCTTTCTTGCAGAGGGAAACACCATTTCCATTGCATACTGTTAACAATATTGTTGCTCTGCCCAGGAAATGCCAATAATCATAACCCCTCCCCTACCTTAGTAACCTAAAGCATCTTCTGCACAATGGTAAATATACCATTCCAGAAATTGTGCCTGGATGACATCAATTGTGATAGATCATCCGAAAGATTTAAAAGATTTTTTGTTTTGGTTTTTGTTTGTTTGTTTATGATTTTCTGGGAATTTATGTACTGTAATCTGGGTAATATATTTTACTTTCTGTATTATTTCTCCTATCTAAAATTAATAGCCATTAAGCAAATACAATTCCACCCACAATTATAATTCTATTTTTAATATTAAAATTTATTGATTTGCTTCATGGATGAAAATAAAATTATCAAAACAAAACAACACACTCCATTAGATATAGTAATTGATTAAGGTCACATATCAGGTAGACTGTATATTAGTGTCTTCCACTTAAGTTACTATAGTGATGCTTGTGGTGATTATATTATGTCCCCCAAAATATTGTGTACCCTAATAAAACTTATTTGGGGTCAGAGAACAGAACAGCCACTAGATTAAACATAGAGGTTAGGCAGTGGTAGCACATGCCTTTAATCCTAGCATTCCCGAGGCAGAGATCCATCCAGATCTCTGTGAGTTCAAGGCCACACTGGAAACAGCCAGGCATGGTGGCACACACCTTTAATTCCAGCACCTGAGATCTCATGTCTTTGCTTGAGAAAGACACACGCCTTTAATCCTAGAAAGTAGTGACAGGAAGCAGAAAGGTATATAAGGTGTGGAAACCAGAAGCTAGGGGCCTCTTAAGCTTTCAGGCTTGGAGCAGCAGTTCAGCTGAGATTCATTTGGGTGAAGACTCAGAAGCCTGCAGTCTGAGGAAACAAGATCAGCTGAGGAGTTGGCAAGGTGAGGTTGGCTGTGGCTTGTTCTGTCTCTCTGATCATTCAGAATTTACCTCAATACCTGGCCTGGTGTTTTCAATTAATAAGACTGTTTAAGATTCGCTCTACAGATGCTCATATATTTACGGCTATAAAGATACATATACAAATTAATACATTTAAATTTATTTCCAGTGAGGGTCAAGCCTAAAGCTAGGAGCATGATAGCCAAGTACTCTACCACTGAAGTGCACACCCAGCATCCAGGCCTAATCATTCTTTGCCTAGGATTTCTGTAATGTTTCTGTAAATGATGTATCTCAAACCTTGTTTAGACATTCTCCTCATTCACTTTATCTGTACTCTATGTAGAATAAGTAGGATGAGACCATTTTCATCTTAATTAATTCCAAACACAACAGCTTGCCATTGCATAAAGAATAAAATAAAACCTCTCAGATAATCTGCAGACACCCCAAAATAGTCTGCAGGCACTATATTATGTGGATTTATACAATCCTTCCGAAACTACTATCATCATTACAGCATAACCTCCAACTATATTTTTTGTTTTCTTTTAACATTTAAGTGGATAATCACAGCCAACTGAGTATGAATTCATTGTTTTCTTTGTCAAGAATTCCCCTCACATATATTCTATTATCAACAGCATCGTTGAGCCTTCTACAATCACTCAATGTAAATTAGACAACCTATACCTTAAGAAAGTGAACCAGTTTTAGCTTAATTACTTCTATTTGTTACTATCTAAAGGTATATGTATATATGTATATATATAATTTAGGTTTACAAATTATGCATGCTATATGAAGGTAAGACAAAAGGAAGAAGTCAGCAAAATAACATGTCTAATGCTTCACTTCTCTCCTCTCAATTTACTGTGACTTATATTTTGTTCAAATTTTAGGTTTTAATCCTGCAATTAATTTGCACTCAAAATTGTATCTTTGGGGAAAATTCTAGATGTACTTTCATAAAACACTTTAAGTCAAAAAAGAAAAAAGACTGAAAATCTAATCTACTTTGAAATCAGTCTGTTTACCTGTTGTCTAAAGAGGATCAGGGAGATTGAATTGCCTCTCAACAGCCATAAAACTAATTAGAGGTGATAGGAAAATGTAATCTATCCTTTTATGACGACACTTTTAAGATGACTTCTATTATTCTCAAATTTGGCTAACATGGCTATGCCTGGTTTGGCACTGTATAGATAACATGAAATTTGGGCATTATTTCTTAAGCATCTTTTAATTTATTACTTAATCCAAAGATATTGGAGTGGCTTTTATACAATGCTGATTTTATTTCCTTGTTTACATCAAATAGTTGTGGCATGCACAGCAATTAAATTTAATCTATTCAGTGCTCTTATCTCATTAAGTGAGATCTTTAGTCCCAAATCAAATAAATTATTGTTGCAATAGATCGGTTGGTTCAGCTTCAGTAAAAACAGGTTAAGCACATATTCTCTCTCCATTCTAACTCCCTACTAGTCCAGAAACAGAGATAATAAATTTTCTTGATTTCAAAATTTATTTCCTGAGGTAACCACTGTAGCTTGCTCTTTTGAGTGCAATTGTTATACTATTTTGAGGGGAAAAATTACACTGATATGAATTACTACAAATGTTTATGAATGTTAACATTGTAGTCTACATTTTTACAGAAAACATAAGCTATTTATAACATCTTTTTGCCATGTATCCAAATATTAAAATTATCCATGGTTATTGCACTGTGTTTTCCATCAGCAAATGTCATGCCTATACTCACTATGCTTCATTTTGACTTTTTTCCTTGATATTTTGATACAGTTTTATGGAACAGTGACTTAATGATGACTTGTATTTAAAAAAAAATCTAAATTTGACAAATTGCAATCAGTAGTTAGTTCTCAGTAAATTTCAATCAAAACAACATAAAAATTAAATCATTTAACAAAATATCAAAAAATATTTTCAGGTCCATTTAAAATTTGAGTGTTTTGTGAGAATGCATTACTAAACACATTTAGATTCTTTCAAGAAGCTCAGCATAGGCAGTGGTTTTTCAAGTATTTGTGTTTATTTAAAATTAAATAGGGACTGAAGAAATTGCTCAGTGATTAGAAACACTTGTTGCTTTTGTGGAGGACCTGGGTTCAATTCACAACATCCACATGGTGGTTCACAACCATCCATAACTCCAGTTCCAGGGGGTTCAATTCCCTCTTGTGATCTCCATGGGAAACAAGTAGGCATGTGGTGCAGAAATATATGTAATAAATTTCATGAAAAATAAAAAATAGATTACTTCAAATAAACAAGAAAAATACACATCCAGACAAATGACATGGAATTAGTATGGATTCACCCCAATTTTTACAAGATGTATTCTTTTATGTGTAAGAATATTTTCCTGCATGTATATATGTATACATACCATATATGTTCCTGATGTCCAAAAATAGAGTCAGATCTCCAAGAATTTGAGCTAGAGACAGTTGCAAGCCACCATGTGTGTGCTGGAAACTGAACCTAGGTCCTTTGTAAGAGCCTCAAGCACTTTTAACTGCTGAGGCATCTCTCCTACCTCCAAGCTAATTATTTTTACAGCTTCTATAGAAGCATCAATTGTTTATAATAGCAACCTAATAATATTCAATCACGACATAAAACTTTTCGTCCTTGGAAAATTAAACTGAACATTATTTGATGGTTAGCTTTGTGTGCCAATAAATTGCACAAATCATGCAACTTATCACACGAACCAATTATATTACTACTAAAACTTCAATCAAAGTTTTCCATTTTAATTTCGGGCATAATTAAAATAAATTTAAGTGTTGTAGGCTGCTGAGGTGGATTAGCATTAAGGTATTTGTCACTAAACCTGAGAACTAGAGTTCAAGAACTGAAAAACCTCAAATTATCCTCTGGCCTCCACAGGCATACCTTACCCCCACAAAATATAAAAGTAATTTAGAAATTAAAAAATACAAGTAGAAATAATGGCAGCTTCCAATACAAACAACATATTCTTTGTTGTAAACAACTTTTATGACTGAGATGTTTGGATATATGCTACCAAAGAAAGCATATAAATAAGTTTAAATTGATAACATTTTTGAGAATTTTTTTTGAGATTGTGCTACATACTTTAAAATTATTATTCCATGTATTTATGTAATAAATATGTAGATAGATAGATAGATAGATAGATAGATAGATAGATAGATAGATAGATAGACAGATAGGTGATAAATAGCTTCAACCAAACTAATTGGCATATCAGTCATGTCAAATACCTCTTAATGCTTTTTTAGAGGTACTGGCAATCAACTAAGGGTTTTTTGCATGCTAAGCATTCATACTACCTCTAATCTATATTCCAAACCCATCAGTTCCTTCATCTGACCATATGTACTCCGTGTTGAACTTTACTCCATGATCCACACATCTCAACCTCCACTGTATCACAAATCTTAAAAGATCTTATTAATAAAAAACAAAACCAGAGCCAGATATTGGGGTGAATGCTGAAAGATCAGAGAAGCACTACAAACCACAGACAACCTCACCTCAATACCTCCTCAGCGGATCTGGTTTCCAGGAATCCTCAGACTGAATGTCTTTGAGTCCTCACCCCTGAGGGTCTCAGTTGAACTGCTGCTAAAAGCCTCTAGTTCCTGGTCCTCACATCTTATGAACTCTAGTTCCTGTTTCCTCATGGAATTAAAGGTGAGTGCTACCACACCTGGCTCTGTCCCCAGTGTGACTTTGAACTCACAGAGATCCAGATGGATCTCTGCCTCCTGAATGCTAGAATTAAAGGTGTGTGCTACCACTGCCTAACCTCTATGTTTAATATAGTGGCTGTTCTGTTCTCTGATGCCCAGATATGTTTATTGGGGTGCACAATGTATCAACCACACTCCACTATATTACTCTTTACAATACTTTCTTATAGACTACACAACTTACAGCATTATGATATTTGACTTTGTATGATTGCTATATTTTAATCAGTACATTGTTAATAAACATCCATGTTATAGCTAGTGACAGGATTCTTATTATTTAATGTGCTGTCTAGTTTTTATGTGAACTGACACAAGCTAGGATCATCTGGATAGAAGGAATCTTATGATACAATGTCTCCATAGCATTGGTCTGTAAACAAGTGTAAGAGGAAATTTTTTGTTGTTGTTGTTTTGTTTTGTTTTGTTTTTGTTTTTCGAGACAGGGTTTCTCTGTGTAGCTTTGGCACCTTTCCTGGAACTCACTCGGTAGCCCAGGCTGACCTCAAACTCACAGAGATCTGCCTGCCTCTGCCTCCGAGTGCTGGGATTAAAGGTGTGTGCCACCACTGCCCGGCAAGAGGAAATTTCTTAACTGACGATTGATGTCAGACTGCTCAATTCATTGTGGGTTGTGCTACTCCAGTTCTGGTTGTGCTGGGTGCTCTAAGAAAGCCAGCTGAGAAACCACATAGACAAAGCTAATAAGCAGCACTCCTCCATGAACTCTGCGTAAGTTTCTGACTGCAGGTTCCTACCTGGAGTTTCTGCCTTGACTGTAAGACAAATTTCTAAGCGTCTTGTTAAATAAAACACAGGGCCAGAAGTAGGGTGAAAATCTGACAGAGATCAGAGGAATTAGGAACAGCCACCAGCCTCACCTTAACAACGCTGCTGCTTCCAAAAGAGTGTGTGATTTCCTATACTTCCCCACCTATATCCCTTTCTATTCTGTTCTCCCATTGGCTCTTTCAACCTAGTTACATCACTGGAGGTCTGGTTATATCTGTATAGACATCCAGAATTCTGTGGTTGATGTTGGGATGAAAGGCGTGTGTCTCCACGCTTGACTGTTCCTAGTGTGACCTGGAACTCACAGAGATACAGACACGCCCTGCCTGCTAGGTGTTAGGATAAAGGGCGTGTGCTAACATTGTAAGACTAGCAGCTGACCTTGTTCCTCTGATCCTCAGATAAATTTTATTGGGGGACATAGATAAAATACCACCACACCTAACTTTCCTGGATGATGGTCTACGAGCAGTAATATGAAATAAACTCATTCTTTCCTAAATTGATTTTGGTCATAGAGTTTTTTTTTCACAGCAATTGAAACCTGATTAAGACATTTATAGATGATTTTATTATGTATAATAAATTACATAAACTTATCCTTTGTTCATCTTTTGTTAGACAGTTAAATTGTTCTCATTTCTTGTGTATTAGTAATACTTCATATTGTGGTTTTAATTTGCATTTATCTAAATATCATTTCTCTAATGGTGCTGATTTTTTATATCTTAACCTTTTGATTATTTGTATATGTTCTTTATGAAAAAATTTCTTATAATGACTAAGTTAAAATTTATATAATTTGATTAACTTAAAGTTAGAGAAATATATTTTCTAAATATGAAATCCAAGAATAAAATGTTTAAAACACTGGAATTTGAATTGAGAATTTAGGTATCAGTTGATATACTATTATTTAGTATAAGAATATAATATAATCCATTAATGCATATATATTATTAAAATCTTATTAAGATTTTTATTAAGATATTTATAAATGTTAATTACTAAGACTTTTTCTACATGTATTTCTAAATTAATTACCTTGTAATAGAAGTACTTGCCAATTTTTACAATGATTTTGAAAATATAGAACACAAAGGATTCCACCTACAATTTCATCATCTAAATGAAATTATTGTTATGATTTTTTTGTTATTTTCTTTTAATATTTCATCCATAAATGTTTAGGTTTTCCTAATTATTCTTCAAAAATATGTAACTTCATAAATTGCTTACCACATCAATTATTACTTACAATTCATATGTTGAAGATAATAAAAGCTCAGATCATGAGCAGGAATCAATCTTCAAGAGCAGCCTATAAAAATTATCAAATTATCACTAAAGATGAACTACATTTGTGCTGAAGCATGATCTTAATTAGTCTTATTAAATAAAAACCTAGAGTCAAATATTAGGGTGAAAGCAGAATGATCAGAGAAGCAGAGCAGCCACCATTAAAAACTTAACTCTATGAATCCTCAGACCAAATGGCTGGGGGTGAGACCCTGTCTCCACCTGCCTTATATTCCTTTCTCCACCTCCCTGGTGCTGGGATTAAAGGCATGCACCACCATCACCTGGCTCTGTTTCTCTTTTAGACAGGTTCAATCTCGTATATCCCAGGGTGGCCTTGAATTCCTGATCTTCCTGCTTCCTCCTCCAAAGTGCTGGGCTTAAAGGTGCGTGCCACCACTGCCTGGCCTCTATGGTTAACTAGTGGCTAGTTCTGCCCTCTGATTTCCAGGCAAGCTTTATTTGTCAGAACACAAAGTATCATACAACAATGCCTCTTCAAATGGTCTCAGAGTTGAGGGCATGGATTACTTGGTACAGGGCTTGCTCTGCAGAAATGGGAACCTGAGTTCAGATCCTCAGCATACACATAAAATCCATGCATGACTATTTAACCCTGTAACTCAAGAGATGGGGACCAGGCAGATTCTGTTAGTCCCTATGCTGGAGCACAGGGACAGGCCAAACCTGAAGAGTTAAGGGCAAGTCAGTAATAATCAAAATGAAACCACACACTTCAAGTGAAGTGAGAGATTGCCCCCAAAAATGAGGTGAAGTAATTAAGGAAGACAACTGACATGGACGAGCACAAACATATGCACACATGCTTATACCATACACACACACACACACACACACACACACACACACGGAGAAAATAACACATCTTACAGATGACAGTAAACACATCTTACAGATAAGAGTAAACACATTTTACAGATAACAGTAGGTCAAGGATTTATGGTTAAAATATCCAAATAAATATAAGATTGCAGAGAAATAAAGATAAGAAAACCAGATTTTTTTTTGTCATTTGAACATTTGCAGACTGAGAAATTGAGAGTGTTAAACTATATTCTAGCTGTTATCAAAGGACTTGAAATAAATGACAACAAAAGGTCAAATTTTGCATGGCCATATAAGGGGTCACCAGACACACAGTGTCCCAACATAACATATAGTTATTATCACATAGTTTCAGAAAATAAAAACTTCAAGATTTTTCAAAGGTGGAATCAGTGTTTTACCTCATCTGCATATTCATTTGGGAATTCAAATAGACAATCACATTTTCACATTCTCGAGTTTCTGACAGAATTTGTTTCTTTTCAATTGCAGAATTTATGAATGTTTGATTTTATTCACAGCTATCTATGGAAAAATTCTGTAGTGCTTTTAGTCTCCAACTTTAGGGAGCATTAATATTTAAGTCTCCTTTTGTAATTTTTATTTTTTATGGATTAAAAATGTCAGGCATACATACCTTGAGTTTTGCTCATATTCCATTTTGTCTCTTACTGAAACCTGTCTTCTTCCCAATGAGCATCTTACTACTTTCATGTCTTTTTCTTTTGAAATGTGTTCATTTATTAAATTTATTCTTTGTGTCTACATGTATATAATGTATTCTGATTACTGTCTTTCCTCACCATTTCTTATCTCTCTGCAAATACCAAGAATATCCTTCCGCTTTGCAAGTCCTTTTCCTACATTGGTTTAGCGTTTTTGTTGCTCTGATGAAGTTTAAGCAGAGTCATCAGTATAAAACTGTCTTTTTTTATCCTCTTGATCCACTCAATTTAATTTTGTTTGTTTACATTAGCATGACTAAGAGTTACTGGAATATGAGCAACTTATTAGTTACTGGAATATGAACAAATAACACCTCCTCCCCTAGTATTTAGTAACTGCTCATAGTTCCTCAGTGAGGGTGTGAGGCCCCAAGGAGTTCCTGTACTATGTATGCTGAAGTGAGGAGGGGCTTAATCTTGAGCAGGACTTGTGCAAGTAATGACAATTGCAATAAATTCATGAGAATTTTGTCATGTCTTTTCCAGAAGACACTCTTTTAAAAAAAATTCGATTTCTAGTCAAACTTGGCTATTAAATTATTTCTACTCCTTTTTCTGGAATAAACCTTGAGTCTTTGACTGGTTGATATAGATATCGTGCATAAGGATGAGCACTCCACAGTTAAATATTCTCCAGATATTGGCTAATTATGAGTCGGTGCGGTAAGCTCTGTCCACTGTAAATGAATCTTCTCTGATGAAGACTGAGAGCAGTACTGATCTAAGGGCATAAGCAATAAGTATTTAGAAGGCAATTTGACTCTTTGTCCATTTAGCAAAACAACAATAGCAAATTCTCCCCTAGTGTATATGAACTCCCCAGCCATTAATGACTTCTCCTTTAGCATATTGCTTAGCAGCTTTGGGTATTGTGAAACCTAGCCAACAGGGAGCAAATTTCTAGCTCAGTTCCAGTGTGATTTACCAATGTCCTGTAATCAAACTGTGGTGTCATCATCAACCAGGTCTTATAATGTAGTTCTAAGGGCACTGGAAATAGATGAGTAATTCCCATCCTGTCCACTATTTTTCTGGATGAGCTCAAAGTCAACAAAGAACCTTAATTACAACTGCAAATTTTCATATTTTGTATATATTGTAGTTGTTATAAGCATTCATAAATATGAGGTTATGACTATCAGAAAGATATATTACAGTTCTTTTTATACCTAAGAAAGTTTGTACTGCAGAGATTTAATGATAGAATGGATGTTTATAAATAGAGAAAATAAGAATTGGAAAATAATAACAAATTATACCAATTGAACCATTAACAGATGATGAATATTGAACAGAAAGTTAGAGACATGGAGATAGGGTAATAAAAATTTGACATTTGTGCTATAGACATGCAGTTCATTTCCCTAAAAAATATCTTAGAGAGATAGAACAGTACAGCAGTTGATAAATTTCCAGAATTGATTAATTGTGTCAATCAACTTGTTCATCAAATATAAAGAAAGTCAAAAGATATTAAAGGAGATGTAGTGACAAACCCATGAAAACTGAAACAAATGATAGAAAAGGGGTGGTTATGATAAACAACAAAAGATCTAAATTAGTAAGATGGGAAGTAAAAAGGTTTTATTATTTTGTAAAGCCATTAAGATATTTATAAAAGCCTAATACATATGTCAAAAATGTTGGAATACAAAGAGATAAGAAGGCATGTAGATAAGCTTCCTTCTAAATATGTTTATACTCACAGACTCATGCAGCTACAAGCCCCAGACAAAGAAGTCTCTTTCTACAGTGGATGATGGTTAAAGCAGAGATTCAGAATTGGTTAAAGTGAGAGAATAAGTTACTGCTTGAATATTTGGCTCCTAATGGGACATCTATGTCACATGTTGCAAACCCTGGGGAATGTCACAGGAGGGGTGAAATAATGGTATGAGCTAAAGAATGTGGCAGAGGATGGTGGGAAGCTGTCATCTGGATATTGCAATGTCAGAATCTACATTGCATTCATGAGCATGCAGCTGTTGTGACCACCTTCATGATGTCTTAAAGAAGTACAAATACAATGAAAAGTAATTAAGAAGAAAAAGAAAAAGAGAAAGAGAAAGGGAAGGAGGGCCATGAGGGGATGGTGGTGGCTAGTTGAAAAGATCAATGGGAGCAGAAGACAGATGAGAGGGGAGGTAAATGTGATCAAAGTTCTTGAGATACAAATATGAGACTATTAAAAATTATTTTAAAAGACAGAATGTGTATCCTAAAACTATTAGGAAAAGACTACATAAATCGCAAAGTAAAGAATCAAAGTGTAATAATAGAAAAAAAAGTAACAAATTAGGAGCATAAAGACATGTAAGATGAATGTGCCAGACAGAAAATGCATAAGCTGAACTACAGAAGCCCGAATAAATCAATGACTAGGTTAAACATGAAAATGACAACCATAGCAGAATAAAGACAAGTATTGTGAGACTCAGTTTAAAATCACATACTGTCGTTTCAAAACATGAGGAATAAAATTGAATATAAATGATCAAAAACCAAAAATACATGGATCCATTCAAATCAAGTGCTCTTATAACATTTGACATGTTAAATATTAACTCGATTTGATATGTTTATAAAATTTCTGGATACCAAAAGTTAAAATGGTTGAAGATTTCTATGAAATTAATAAAGTAGTAAAAAAAAACAGAAAGGAAAAATTGACAGAAGCACAAAGGGACATAGGAAAATATACTGTCATAGGATAACATTTTAACAATTGTTCTCAGTAACATATTAAGTAACTTGGAGAATAAGGACATAAAAAATCAGTAAGATTTGAACAGCTATTAAAATTCAACATACATATACAAGGCATATACACAGTAACTGTAGAGTACATACTATTTTCAAGAATGCAGGAAAAATATTGGATTGATAATGTTTCTCTGTGGTAGGATATTGCTTAGCACTCATGAAAACCTGGCTTTAAGGCCCATCACTGGAAGAGAAATAAAAATATATATATATTTGTAAGCCTTACATACAATAAAACAAGTTTAGGTATATTTCAAATCTTTTTCCTAATTATTATTTTTTTTAATTTCTGAAATCATAATGTAATTTCACAATTTTCCCCTTCCTATTCCTCTCTTCAAAACCCCTCATCTACTCCTCCCTGCTCCTTTGCAAATTCATGGCCTTTTTTCATTAATCATTGTCACATACATGCAAACACACATACATACCTACATACATACATTCATATGTACATACATATATATCTTCCTAAATATGTAAAATAAAACTTCCTCGGTGTATAATGCTGCTTGTATGTATGTTTTCAGGGCTTACAATTCAGGGTTTAACGCATCTCAAAGTTCATTATAATGCAAACTCAGCTTTCTTGCCACTGTTCCAATGTGCTAGATATAATTAAGTCAACATACCTCTACTATTCTCAATGTATTTAAATATTAGTGTGGACAACAGTAAATAATGTGGTTTCTTAAAATTAGAATTTGAAATTGTAAAATAATTTGAACTTAATAATATTTAAAATATTAGATATCAGTCTCTGAGTATATAGTTAGAGTTGTCTAAAATATATCTATAGTCTTAATTGCATGCATTAGGGAAAATAAATTATGAACATATTGCATAGCAAACTTTAATTAATTTTTAATTAAAGTTAATCTTTGCAGTAATCTCATCCTAAACAATACTTGAAAGAATTACAGGCCTTTTATTATTATTGTTGCTGTTGTTTTAATATGGCATGGGCATGTAGTAGGATCATTGTTAATGTCATTTTGTAGCTAAAGTGATTACTTTCCTTAGTTCTTTCTTTTATTTATTGTTATTATTATGAAGCCAAAGGAAACAAACAGCACAAATAGTCACAAGAAAGGCTTTTTACGTCTGATTTTTTAAATTGCTTAGTATATCCAAACTGTTTAACTAAAGGGAGGAACTGGGAGGGGAAGAGGAAGAAGGATCATAACCAGATATATTTTATTAAAAACATTCTATTTTCAATAAAAGAAAGTTGTATTTTGCTGAGCAAAGCTAACTTTGTGAAAGGTGGGAGGTTTCTGGAGATCTCCATGAGTGAACAAAAGTGGATAATTCCTGTGCTTTGATGACTCAGTTCAAAATAAGTTCTCTGAACCAAAGAAAGATTTTTATCCAATGAGGTCAATATTTTCCAACAGACTGGGTAAAGGGGGAGGAGTACAAGCCTAGGGCCGAGGGGGAAAAGCTCTGAAATGATTGGAGTATCCAGAGGTGTTAATTCTGCAGCCAGAACAGGAGCTAGAGCATGCAGTGAATAGTGTAAATTACACCTCAGGGAAGGAAAGTAGACACTGGAAATTAGATCCCCATTTCAGCTGTCATACAGACTGACACTTGGGAACACATGTTTTACTCAAAAACTATTTATGAAGACAGAACAGAGCAAATAGAAACCCATGGAGGGACAAGTCTCTAATATTTATTTATGTACTGATTAACCACTATAGTGTGTTTTAAGATATTTATATTATAAATATTCACTTTTAAGAAATTATCATATTTCCATTTAAAAATCAGATGTTTTGAGTAAAAATTGCTAAGTGCACATTCTCCTACTTGATTGTGATAAATTATTTTTTAGTTACTTTAGGATGGAAAAAAAGTATTTCTTACAATCATTTCATATGATCAAAGATGTTTGTTTGTTTTTTTAAATAACACATTATGAGTATTAGCTTGTCAAAATGCCACATAAATCTGAGCAATACCTATTGCTTCTAATCCACTACATATTTAAACAATGAAAATAATATGCCAATGCTTAAAGATACATTAAGAAACCATTTGCTGCTCAAATGCCCATGAATATAAATTTAACTTCCAATATTTTTTAGTATAGAGAAAATACTAGCTGGTCATGGTGACTCATGCCATCAATCCCAGCACTTTGGAGACAAACGCAGATAGATCTCTGAGTTTGAGGCCAACCTGGTCTACAGAGAGAGTTCCAGGACAACCAGAGCTACACAGAGAAACCCTTTTTGGTAAAAAAAGGACAGAAAGAAAAAATACTTATGAATAAATCAAGAACAACCATACTTTGCTAATTAAATTTGTTCAATTCTTATATTAGCTTTTGTTTTATCTTATGCTTTTTGCTTTTGTATATGTATTTTTAACTTTACTTTTTAAGTTGAAAATACATTATTCTCTCATACAATACATCCTAAACACGGTTTCCCTTTCCTCCACTCCTGTCAGCTCGCCCACTGTCTCCCATCTCTCCCAGATCCACTCCCATCCATTTACCTTAAGAAAGAATCAAGCCTCCAGGAGACAGCAACCAATCATCACAAAAAAGGTACAATAAGACGATGCAAAACCTTTCATATTGAAGCTGGAAAAGGCAAACCAATAGGAGTAAAATAGTCTCAAGAGTAGGCAAAAATGTCAGAGACACACATATTCCCACTGTTAAAAATCCCACAAGAACACCAAACTAACAGGCATAACATATACATAAGTGCAGACCCCTGCAGGCCATGTACTTGCTGCTTAAGACTCTGTGAGCCCAGAAGTGCCCTGCTTAATGGATTCAATGGGTCATGTTCTCCTGGTGTCCTTGACCCCTCTGATCCCTACAATTTTATGTTATTGTTTTTATTTTATTATATTTTATTATTATTCCTTAGAAGCCTGTTTTTTTTCTTTTTTATTATATTTTATCATTTAAAACATTTTTCAAACTCTCCGGGGAGACAGAGCCCTCCAGTGCTGATTGGGACCAAGAGGTGAGTATCCACTTAGGGGAACACCCCAGGCTCTCG
>LZPO01076268.1:20063-31375 GCA_001675575.1 Neotoma lepida
AGGGGTTACTTTTAGAAGCAGAGATATCTCACAGACAGCTGCTTCACCAAAGCCCTCCCAGGCATCCACCCTGCTCAGGAAAGCTGGGAACTGGAGCACACTACACAATCTGCAAGCCCCTGAATAGGTTGGGAAACATCCTTTCCAGGTGGCTCAGTTAGTCAGAATCTTCCAGACGGTCTGGCTCTTCTCTGTTTTTTACAGTCAGCTTCTCTGCAAAGTGTATTTTCAGGAGTCTTTCTTGCTGATGTAGGGCTTGGTGAATCTGGTCAGCTGCAGGGACTTCCTGAAGTCATTCTGAGCTGCTTATTCTTGAGCTTAAGGAGCTGCCCCCAGAAGCTGGAAATTTTTTTACCTTCTCTTAGAATATCCTGTTGTCTGAATTTCTTGAAAACACCATGTCTCATACTATTCTGCTGTTTCACCTCCCTTTAATATCCTATGTGTGTCCTAATCAGTTCACTTCAAAAATTGGAGGTTTCATTTCAGAAGATAATGGTACAAAACATTCGTTCTCTAGCTTGGGAAAATGAGTTTAAAAGTAGCAAATAACTAATTCTCATCTAACAAATCACAAAATTCCAAATAACTTATCCTTTGCCATCTTCATGTACTTGAGGGAAAAATGGAAACTATACNTAATCTTGGATGTTTTCAAATGTGTTCCACCGAATTTCATGAGTATGGAACACTGAATTAAAATTCAAGGACAATGCAACACCAGGATCATTTCTTTTTTTTAATTGGTAGCAAGTATAATAAACAAATATTGATTTCTATGCAAAACTATTTAAGATCCATAAATATATTGCCATCTTAAAATGTTCCTGTTCAGATATGTAGTAACATTCTATTTTAGATGAGTACAGACAAACCATTTTCTTTATATTTTTCTACAGGGAAGAAAGGATAGATGTACTTGAGAAAGTCTTTACATGAAATTTTTATTTACACTATTTCTATAATGCCTCCATTTCAAATACTTTTCTCACAGCTAATAAACATATAGAGGAAAGAGTTTTATATCTTTTTAACTTCATTAATTCAAAGTACCTGTGGTATTAAAATCATATTTTCTACAAATATGGTATCTTAGGCAATAATTACACTTGGGTAGGACTTCTGTCTCACTAAAATTGCAAGATCTAAATTTAAGTGCTGTCCATATTGACTCATGATTCTATTCTTGCCAATTATTCTTGACTTAGTAATGCTGAAGTGTGGAGGAAAAATAAACATTGAAGTACAATATCATGAACTCCCTTTAGTTTACANAGATCACAAGATTTGTCTTGTTCAAGTAACCAAGATGTCAACAAGATCATGTAGCATGGATATTGATTACTCAAATTTAATATAAAATAAATTCGGAAATTAGAAAGAGGTCACTGCCTAATTCAGAGCTGTAACTAAAAAATCAGCCCAAACTCTACTGATGTTTCTGGATATACATTGTAGAGTNCATATTATGTATCTTTAACTCCTTAGTAAGCCAATCTGGTCCCTGGACTAGGCCTTGTGAGAGACTTATGAGACTCTGTCTAGACTTGTGAGAGATCTCAAAACGCAAAATGAATTTTATCTAAAGACTGATACCCATAGCTGACATCTGTCCTACACACATAGGAATGCATGTGCACACATACACTTGCACACACAATATTACATGAACATAATTATATACACAAAATATGTGCACAAGCCTATTGTGCTGGTGGCAAAGCTTTACTTTCAGAATAAGTGTTAACAAGCGCTGANTAGCCTTCTTTCCGTAAGTTAAATATGACTTCAGAAGCTTAAATATTTATCTTCAGAAATATCACAGAGAATTATATCTATTTCTTCTCTTTGTTGAAGAACTGTTTTAGGAATAGAAGGAAGATATTGATTCAGTTTCTGGAATAACAAAGAAACTCAAGGGAGATTGATAGGTTCATAAGATCACATAGGATTTTAAAGTGAGCTTTGAACTTTGGAAATTTGGTCCCATTGATTCATGAAATAATTATTTATGATTATAATTATTACTCCTATATTAAATAATACTAAAACAATCATAGTATCAAATGAACCTGATTGATTGTACCCTTTAAAATTAATTCTCTCCATATAAAATGAAGTATTATACTAAAAGCACAATCATAGTACATTAAACATGTGACTACAAGCATTACTGCCTATTTTNAGTTTAAAATCTTTTCTAATAAACCTTTGAGTCAGATTCAAGGGTAGTCCCAACTTGTAGCTTGTGGTGCAAGCAGTCTGTCTGTGGCTCTCCTTTTCCTATCATGATAAAATATTAAAATTTGGGGGAGAGAGTTCAAGTGCCAGTTTTAATTCTTACTTCATTCCCATCACCCATGCCCATTCCATTATCTGGTCTACTCTTGGGGATTCGCTACTCTGGCTTGCCCCTCAATTCAGATTACCATTATACCTTCCAAATGTCTTCAGAATCTCTGGTTTTCTAGAGACATGATGTCTATGANATAATGGTCAGGANTTCCCAGAGAAAACAAAGTCAAGCTATACTTCCTTCCCTCTCTGCCACCCTCTGTTTTTATTTTCCTTTTATTCTATCATCTACCTTATTTCCACCCTCTCTTCTCTCTCCTCTGTCTTGTGTAATTGCTTCTACTTCATTAAGTCTACCATTAAGAATTCAGCAGGTCAGGCAAGCAGTTTAGATAACTAGGTAANAATCAATGTGGCAGACAATGTAGGTTCAAATCCACCAACAGGATCTCTTTGAATTTCTTCATTCTCATAGACTCCTCATAGTGGGCTTTATCTTAAGAGGCCTGTTACTGATTGGAAAAGAAAATTCATATTACAAAGAAGAATTTGTTACTTTGAAACTCCACTATTTGAGTTTAATCCCATCTAAAAGTATTTTCCAGTGATGTCTAGATTGACAATTAAGCACTTATTGGAGTATAGTGGCTTAGCCAAGTAATCACATAAATTAACCATCACAGTGGTTAAGGCTATTACTTGATCACTAGAATTTTCACCTTTTTAATACAGTTTTATCAATATCAATGATATTTCTGGAAGAAAAAAAAGTATACAGACCATCCTATGAGCATATAAAAATGAACCTGTAGCTTCTTATATGTTTCACTGTTGANTTACAATTTTTCACATTTAATTACATTTATAAGGAAAATGATCACTTGTATGTTATTTATACATCTATTATTCATGAATTCTTAATCGTCTTAGTTATTTTAAAGGAATGAATGAAACATACCCCATAATAAGCTTTTGTGTTTGAATTCTTGGACCTCAGATGTGGGACTGACTTGCAAGGACATGGAATGTTTAGAGAGTAGTCCCTCAGTGGAAGAACTGAGTCCCTAGGCTAGGGGCATCTCTTAATGCCTTATAGAGTCTTCATCTCTCTCGCTCCCTCTCTCCTCTCTCTCTCTCTCTTTCTTCTCTCTCTCCTCCATTTTCTTTCCTTCTTTGTTTCTTTGTTTGTTTGTTTCTTCCTTTTTTCTTTTTTTCTCATTTTAGGTGCTATGCCTACATGTATGTCTGTGCACCATGCAGAGCCTGATGTCTGCAGAGGCTAGGAGAGGGCATTGACTNTCCTGGAACTGGAGTTACAAATGGCTGTGAGCTGCCATGTGGGTGCCATGATTTGAACCTGTGTGCTCTGGCAGAGCAGGCAATGGTTTTAACTGTTGATGTATCTCTTTAGCTCTCATCCCTGTCCTCATCTCTTTTGTTCCTCCTGTTTCTTTACAGTAAATGAAATGCAGCCAGCTGCCCTCTTGCTTCTGCTCCCCCCTTCCCCACCTCTTCTGTGACTTCTCCATCTATGGCACAATGACCTCCTCAANCTGTAGCCAGGATTAACCTTCTCTTTTTTAACTTACTTTTTGTTATTGTTATTATTATTATTGTCTTCTTTTATCTATCACAGCAACAGTGAAAACAACTACTACAGAAAACTGATACCAATAATTTGGGTCATTTGCTCTGATATATGTAAGAAGAACTTCTAACCAGTCTTATTAATAAACACGCGGAACAAGAAATAAGGGTGAAAATCTGACAGAGATCAGAGGAATTAGGAGCAAGCCACCACTCACCAAGGCTGCCTCTACTTCCCAGGATCGAAGCGGAGGAAAAGGAGAGCCTTCCGGTCTAACCTGGCTTTTTATACCTGTCCATCTGCTAACTAATTTCTCATCCTCCCAAGCAACATCACTTCCTGTCTTGTCTGCATGGATCTTCAGAACTCTAAGGTTGATGCTGGGATTAAAGGCGTGTGCCACCACCTCCTACTGCTAGTTCCCCATGTGACCTTNGAGTCACAGAGAACCAAATGGCTTAAGGGTGTGTGCTAAGTTGCATGGCTATTGTTTTTCTACTAGTGGCTGGCAGCCCCGTTTTTCCTCTGACCCTCAGATAAATTTTATTAGGGAAGACAAATAAAATATCACCACAGATATATATGTCCATTTAGTTCTCAGGCTGTTGGAACTGGTTTCTTTGAGGAATGTGGGAGAATTTGGAACGTTTTGCTAGAAAATCATTTGGGTNCTCTAAATAGATCTCAGTGGAATATTTTGAGGGGGAGTTGAGAAGACAAGAATATCACGAGANATGTGGACAGTAGAGTCCTAGTTCATAAGATTTTGGAAGGGAACAAGAACTTGCTGGAGGACATTTAGGTTATATACTGTCAAACAACCTGATTGAATTTGGCTGACATTCTAAGAATCAGAGTGAAGCTGAATTTAAATGTAATGAACTAATATATTTCACAGAGTAAATTCCTGGCAGAGTAGCATTCGATCTGCATCATGGTTATTAGTCATCTCTCTTACTCAGCTCTGCAGTGAAAAGAACAACAAAGGAGGCAGAAACACAGAAAAAAGGGCTTTTTTTATGTAAAAATAACTCAGAGAAGTTTAAATTTATAGCCAAGCAAGTGAGCCACTGGAAACAGGTCTCAAAGTTTTATAACCTGACCTGTTTCCTGTTCAGTCTCCGCATTCTGAATGCCAAGGAAATATGTTCAGTAGCTTCTACTACTGTGATTTCTTTATCTTCATGATAGAATGGTGCCTTATTGTGTAATCACAAATAACCTCTCCTTTTCATTAATCTGCTTCAATTATGCTATTTATTGCAGCAATAGGAGTAGTAACTAATCAGTTATGAATGATTATTTGAATACAATGGTGAAAAGGACTGTAATTCATGAATTTTCATAGATGAACTATTTGAAATATTCACTCATGTGCTTATTTTTATCTACATTATACATTCAGGTTCTCTCAGAGAGGGACATATTTTTCTAACAAAAAGATGAACCTTTGGTCACATCTCATGATTTTAATTTTAATGAAATATATTAAATATCACCTTTATTCACATCAAAAATGATATGAATAGTTTATTTGCCAACAAAAGGAAATCATATCTGCTGCAAATTAGTAATAAAAGCAAGCTTTTTTCTATTTTAATATCCATTTCTCCAAAAATTAAGCTAAGAGCTCTTGGTGTAATAANTCTTTTAGAAAATANTGNTTCTAAGGTTAGAAAAATTCAGAAGAACTGTTGGAATGTGATGATCGATGCGACTGATAAAAAACTATAGGGAACTCAATCTTTACAGACATTCCTTCCTTTCTGCTCACCAGTGCCTAATTGCTTAGTTCAGAACCATGGTAACTGGAGGTTTATAAGCCTGGGGACATGGATACAGAGCAAATGTTTGATCCTCACCTTAATTTACTCAGTCCAAAACTATTCTTAAAAGTGGAGTCTTTTATCTTACAGAGTTGTTTCTACCTATATTGTATATGAAAGTAGAGGGGATATGAGCCTGGGAAAAGATGAAGCCTAATCCTGATCCTGTTTTACCTCTGCTTCAAACAAAGTGATTAGCCTCAAAATCATGATGGCTGACCATAAATAAATAAATAAATAAATAAATAAATAAATAAATAAATAGATAAACGATAAGGTTTATATGTAAAATATCAGGTATATGCAAGATTTGTTTTGATTTCTTAAAATACAATGTCCTTTTATAATAAATATTTCCAGACATGAGAAAGAATGCAAATANGATTTAAAGTCANAAATGTTTTCAAAAGTTGTTTCATCTTTCCTAGCTATGAAATTATTTNTACATATAAATATATAAAAGATCCCAGAATAAAATACCCACACTTTATTAGAATAGTTAATCAGCATTCAATTAACACCATCTTTTCTTATCTGAAAGTATTCAACTTTTCTCCATTTTTTCATATTTTGGAAGTACTGATTTTGTCTTTCTGCCCACCAAAATGCAAACTCAATGAGATTGTCTCTACATGTTAGAAAAATATTTATTTCNAGGAAAAAAAATCTCACAGCAGATTTTTCTGGTCCTCTGTCTCATAATCTTNCCCCCCGCCCTTGCATGATGTTCTCTGACTCTTAGGAGCAGGAGCTGTGTTGTTGATATATCCTTGGGTCTAGGCATACCATGGTCTTTTGTTCTCTGTGTTTAGGCCAGTTGTGGTTTTCTGTAATGGTCTCTCTCTGATACAAAGAGAAGCTTCTTGGATGTGAGATGAGAGCTATTTATCTGTGAGTATAAAGATGAGTATTTAGAATGCAGTCAAGAATAATAGTGGTTTAATAAAGTGGCAGTAGAAGGCTTCCCTCTAAGACCCAGAACCTCACTAACCCTGGGAAGTTGGGTAGGTTTCCCCTCCTGTTAAGTGAGCCTTAAGTCCAATCAGACTAGTATTATTTACCACTAAGGTTTGAGCACTACTACTACAACTTAAGGGCTATCTTGTCATGCTGGTCATTGTTGGGGTTCCTAGATATCCCAGTTGTGTTATATTGCACCTCAATAACATGGATTCCTAAACAGAACATGATGAATTACAACACTAACAGACATATTAACATGGATGCAATAAGTCTCATGAGCCCTATTAGTAGACAAAGAAGTACAGGCCACTAAGAATTTCTGAGAGAGAGAAATAATTTTCCCAAGGATGAGGCCCTTAATTGATTATCCAAATCCAAGCAGTCAGCCCTGAAATCACATGCACACAGTCAACATTAAATGGTATGGAGGTTGTGGTATGTGCGTGTGTGGTGTATATGTGTGTGTATGTATAAAACAATAACAATGAAATGAAAAGAGGCTATGAATTTGTGAGAAAGGTAGCATCAGTGTTTGCAATGGGATGGATGGAGGAAAAGACAGAAAGGAAATGATGTAATTAAATTTTAATTGTAAAAATAAAGAATAATATTGAAAAAATATTCATTTTCATATCATTAAGTGCTCAAATATAATTTTCAACAAAAGAAATAAAAGAACAATCTCATAGAAATGTGCCTTTCAGTGTTGATCTAATAATTCTCTAGAAAACAATGAAGCTGGGAAATTAATTTTAATGATAGGAGTTCTGAAACCTGGGCCCCTCATAAGCTAAACATGTGTTGTACCAATGAGCTACACACAGTACTTAGCAAGATATTAATTAATTAATTAAAATTAATTCACTTTAAGGATGTGGTTGAAAAATATAAAATGTATGTGGTCTTCCTGAAATGGAATAATCCAAATTTCTGGTTGCTTAAGTTGGCAAGGTTATGTGTCTAAGGAGAAAAGTGAGAAGTTAAAATTCAATACTTCTCACTGATAGAAATAGGTTGGATTATTATAATCTGATATTCTTAGAAAGTTTACACAAGCAGTCAATCAAAGATAAACAGTCACTCTGAAACAATGGTCACTTTCCGCATTATCTGACTTGAAAGTCTATACAAGAAACATACAGAGACAACCAAAGCAAGCTAATGGGAACTCATGAACTTTAGACCAACAGCTGTGGAGCCTCCATGGGGCTGGAATAGGCCTCTGCATAAGCTACAGTTGTGTAGCTTGATCGGCTAAAGGGGACCCCTGGCAGTAGGGTCAGGATCCATCCCTGGTGCATGAGCNGGCTTTTTGGAGCCCACTCCCTATGGTGGAACACCTTGCACAGCCTTGATGCAGAGGGAGGGGCTTGGACCTGCCTCAATTGAATGTTTCAGGCTCTACTGACTCCGCATGGGAGGCCTTACCTGGTTGGAGGAAGAAATGGGAGTGGGCTGGGGAGAAAGGCTGGGGAGTGGGAGGAGGGAAGAGAGGGTGATCTGTGGTTGGTATATAAAATGAATAAAAAATTTCTGAATTAAAAAAAAGGAGAAAAAAGAAAAACCAATGAAAAAAAGAGTAAGCATGAGTAAAAAGCATCTCTGGGGTCAGTGGTAACTATTTCCTTTGTTTTGGCTTAAAGACAGAGTTCAAATCAGAATTTAATGAATTTCAAATTCAAATTGAAATTCAAATTTGCTTCATTTCCTTTAAGATCTTCAGGAGTAGTTGTTGAACCATGAGGGCAATGGATTGGCGACTTTGTTTTAGGAGTTTCTACATTAATGGTTAATTAGTGTTCTTTTTATCAGCTGGTGGTAAACAGGTATAATAGAAGCAGAAGAAATATTGGTGAGACGAGCTAATTTCCAATGAGAAAGTATCAGCATATGAGTAACTAATAATTCTACATTTCTTTTGTAATTCTAACAGATTTCTTAGTTTTAGCATGCAACATTCCANACTTGCTGTTTAGACTCTTCAACTACAATGAATGATTCTACAACTACATTAAAACCAGCACGACTAGTATGTCTTCCTACTTTGTCAACAATGACCTTCTTCAAAGTGTTCTCAGGACATTCACTCATTTAAGTCAGAGCTGAAGAATGCCTTTCATCCATTCTATAGTAACCCAATAATAAATATCTGATAGAGACTTTGAACTATGTGTGTAGAGTATAATTAACTGAGGGATTTTTAAAAATATTGCTACTGATACTTCATCACATCTAATTAATTTAAATTGTCCTAACAAAGATCAGACATCTGTTTCTCTAAGAAATATCTTAGGAGTTAGTATGTGCTCCTAGCAAATATGTAATCTGATGATGCATACTTACCATCCTGCTCGAAACATTAAAAGATGTGGAAAAATACAACAGTGACTGGTTGTTATTGATAGATAAGAAAAAATTAATTTAAACTTATAATTTTGCCATATTTTTGTGACTGTCCCAAGTTTTGCAGCAGGGGAGATTCCTATAAGGAGTCCAGTAATAACAATAAGTAAAGGAGAAATGAAGATCAGAATGACTATAGCAGTCAACATTAAATTATGTAGAAGACTCTCCTTAAGAAGGGTGTAGGGTTCAAGTCACCAGTAATTTACTATGAAACTATTTATGATTAAGATAATAACTTTCTTCACCAAAGGAAGAAAGATGTGTCTTTGTAAATTTGTCTCCTGCCAGAATGGGAAAATATTCCTATCTGTAGGCATTAAGTGGTACAGTGCCCTAGTACTGGGGCAAAGTGTTCTTGAAGCAGGAGGTTTTCTGTTACTGAAGACTAGACGCAATTTTGGTTATTATACCTTGGAAGTGTTTGCTATTGAGATCTAGAGAATAGAGACCTGTAGGAGGAGTTTTCCTGTCCCATCTGCTTGCTCCCAAATAACTGGCAGCCACTTCCCAAATAATTGACTCAGAGACTTAATATGAATTATTAATGCTCAGCCAATAGCTCAGGCTTGTTACTAACCTGTTCTTACAACTTAACCCGTTTCTATTCATCTATGAGCTGCCTTTAGGCTCGCGGTTTTTACCTCTATCGCATTTTGTGTGTCCGACTCGTTCTCCTGGCTGGTGACTTTCCTGACACTTCCCTTCCTCATCCCATCATTCTCAGTTTGGCTCTCCCCCTTAACTTTATCCTGTTCAGCTATTGGCCAGTCAGCTTGTTTATTAAATCAATCATAGGAACATAGTGACATATATTTACACAGTGTACAGAAAGAGTATTCCACAGCAGAGACCAGGAACACTTATGAGTAGCCTAAAAAACAAAGCGTGTTCTCCATTTAAAAGTATCATCCTTTCCTAATGTTAATAGCACTGAAATTGTTTATTATGTCATAAAGCAAGGTTTAAACAGTCTGTTTCTAAAATATGTGGCTTTGTCCTTTAATATAGGTTAAGAATACTTAGAATAATACAATGGTGTTCTTCCCTTAATATCATAGAACACATAACTTAAGACATTCAATTATTAATAACAAGCCAGAGAAATGAAGTTTTCAAATGTAATAAGAAAAAATATGAAATGGCAGTACAGATATAGTTTTGAATTTCATGATATTATAACAAATGAAAACAAAAAAACTGTCATAAACAATTAATTTATATCTCATTGAGAATTTTAAAAGTGTATGAAAGTATGTGCTCTCCTCACAACTTACATCAGTGACTTATATTTGGGCTTTTGTGACTGAGTAAAATGCAAATAGAAAAGCAAACAAAAAGTTTTAAAAATTCCCTCCCTGTGANTCTCTATGATATGAATATTTATGTGTTATTCTTCATGCATATAAGCACTATTTTGTTAGTTGCTGGTTATGCACNAAATTATTTCTCTTTAAGAATTATTTGCACATAGAAACCAGTTATCTCATACAGATTCTCACTGCTAAAGATCTGCAGGCTTTATCAATTTACTTCCCATTTTCTCTACATATTTCTTAGGGTGTTTTTCTCCACTAAATACAAACCACTGTAACTCTCCAACTCAAGTACATATCTTAGCAAAAAAACCACCCTTGAAGTAGTCCATGGGGTCATTATAATGTTGGTTCTTTCTATCTGTTCAAACATCTGGCTTCTGCCTATCTTGGAATCTTCAAAGTCAAATTGTGACATGGTTCTACAATTCCAAGTTTAAATCTTTTTTTTTATTATTTCTACACTTTGGCCAATTTTTAAGAAACTTAATGAATTATTTTTATTTTAAAATATTTATAGGCACAAATATTGTCTAAATTGATGAACTGAGAGCTATATTTACATAAACTTCACAGTGTTAAAGCACCTGTAAAAATAATGTTTAACAAATTATTATAGGATAATTTTGCTGATGTTAAAAAAAACTTTGTACGAACTGGTCATCTATCAACATTTCATGGGTAGGAGACTTAAAACAATCCAGCAATTCAGTTTAGCAGGAAGCCAAGCTTTCTAAACTGATCTGAAAAATACCCATGAGCAACTTTTGGTAGTTCATGTCTTCCTGAGAAAGCAAACCCAATAAGGGACAAAAGACCCAGTCTCAACAGACTATTTTAAAATTGGCTGGAACTTATGAATCAAAGAATAAAAGAAGTGTGTGTGTGTGTGTGTGTGTGTGTGTGTGTGTGTGTGTGTGT
>LZPO01076269.1:11308-22592 GCA_001675575.1 Neotoma lepida
TGATCCACTTGGACTTGAGTTTTGTGCATGGTGACAGATATGGATCTATTTGCAATCTTCTACATGTTGACATCCAGTTATGCCAGAACCATTTGTTGAAGAGCAGCAAGCATTCTTAATCACCCTCTCCAATGTCTGTTATCATCATGCTGATTCCCTTTGGTATAGTGCCTATCATAGAACAGAGCTGTTCATTTTTATAATTTGGAAAGGAGAATCCTCAATAAAGAGTGGGTCAGAGATGTAGGACTGAGAGCCAGAATCAAAATCACTTTCCCTTCAAAAATCATTTGTACCTTTGTCTTTGGGTTTTTGTAGTTTTTTTTTCTTAATAATGCTTTTGTTACATACATGTATATTATTGTGCTTTGCTCCTATTCACCCCTCATTGCCTTCTCTTTCTTCCACTCTCTCATTTTCAGCTGGTCCCCAGTAGAACTCCTTACTCTTTCATATAATATATATTATATTATGTATATGATATATATATATTATATCTCTGTATGTTGGAACTACTCTTATCTATGCATATTTTTGCATGCACAGTATACTCACTAGTGCACACTCACGCATGGACACTCGTATATTTATATTTAAATAAAAAACTCTGCATATGAGAGAAGTCATGCAACTTATCTTTCTCTCTGTATCTATGACTTTCTCATATGTACCCATCCCCATTCCTTTGCACTCAACCAACTATAGGATGAAACATTTACAAAAAGAAGCGCATTTTTTACCGAAGCTGTACNGGCTTTTGTCCTTCTTAAGTCCTAAACAACACCTTGTAATAACTATATACAGATCACTTACAGGTACAGATAAATTACAATAGGTATTATAAGTAGTCTAGAGAGGATTTAAAATGTGTAGACCATGCTAAAGCTACAGCATTTTATAAAAGTGATTTTACCATCTTGGGACTTTGATGTCCCAGAGCATCCTGGATCCATTTCCATGTGGACTTAGAGGAAAGCTGACAACTGTGGAAATGAGTATGTTTTAGGAGTGGGGTAGGGTGCTAGAATAGCAAACATAAATGACAAAAATCCAGAATAGATCCCAGGAATCAATAGATGCAAACTGATGAAACTGGTGAGGATGAGAGGAAAGATTAGGAGGGCAGGAACACCCAGGCCAGTCCCATCCACCCCACCTTCCTGCTTCATCATAGTTTTTGTNTCTTCTCAGTAGAAAGTCCAGAGCTACAGAAGTATGGGGTCAGACCAGTCTGGGCAGCTTCCAGGCAGCGATGAGGAGGGGCTCAGGGAGTCTTGAAATTGCTAACCAATCCTGCCTCCTGAAGACAATAGGTAGAATTACTTGTTCCTAACCAGCCTTCTATCTTTCTGGCTCATCCTCAACTCAAAGATGGCTGGTGTCTTGGAGATTTAGGTAAAAGTGGCCCCTTGTCCTGCTCCCTGACCTGGAAGGAGAGAGCTAAGGGCTGACTCCCCACTTGAATAAATGGAAGGTATTCTACCAGGCCTGAAAAACTGGGAATTTCCAGAGAGAGAAAGGACCTCATTATATATACACAGCCACACTGCTGTGGGAGAATAGAGACTGAAGAAAGATATAAGATAAAGCAACAGATAAAGGAAGCCAACTGGCAGAGAAAAACTGGAAGCCCTACTCCACCTTGCCTTCATACAACAAATGGAGCATGCTCAAGAAAAGCCCAGGATACACAATCATGGGAGAGACAGCTGCTATGTGAATGTCCTTTAAAAGGCCATGATCATCATGGCCTAGTGCTTTGGGCTCTTTCTGCAACTCACTAACCCATTTCTATTCTGTGAGTGCTTTCCTTTCTTCATAAACTGTGTCTATTGCTGTTTCTCATTATGTGTCTAGGGCCCAATTCTTTGCCATGGAACATTAGAGACTGGACACTTCAGCATAGGCTTAGATCTGCACCTGCATCAATATTCATGCAGACACAAATACAAACAGACAATACTCACATGCACAGACACAAACCCTCAGGAATATGCTGACAGAAATTTATGTACACATTTTCAGTTAAGCACACAAATACTGTCACACTCATATGCATACACACAGTCTCACATGCACTGATACCCACACATATGTATTCTCAGTCAAACATTCATACCCTCAAATACACACATAGTATATTCCCTATTGCATGTTCATACATTCCCATGGACACACTGTGCCACAATACTAATAGACATTCACAGACTCAGAAAATGCCNAAGATATTCAAAGCCTTTCATATTCCTTCACCCACAATAGGCAGGAATGCAGGTCCTGAAACTCTGAATTCCTTTCCTGGTTCTGCCTCAACTCACTTCACTGAACCTCAATTTCTCCAAGATTAAAACACAAATGATTAGAAAATACACCTATCTACCTAGGTATGCCAACAAAGCTTAACTAAGATGAGATGAATTAGTGTAGTTGATTACAACAATATCTTGCTTCTCTATAACCCTACTCTATTGAAAAAGTCANCTCTCCCCACTGCAGTCCTGTACCCTTGACTCTCCACTCTTTTTCCTTCCTATTGGTCCCTTAATATTGTATAGTTAACTTCTTATAAGTCATGGTTTGTGAAGCAGACCCAATTCCAGCAGGGATATTTCTTTTGTTTTTTTTCAGGTGTAATCTTCAATTCTACACTCCTAGGTGAGATGGGGAGTGAACACCAGGTGGCTCATCTGGAAGCTCCCAGGCTAGCAAGCCTGGAGACAATACAGGGAAGCAGAAAAAACAAGAAAGACATATCACAACAAGGCAGAAAGAGAAAACAGATACCAAAAATTGTCCTTTGACCTACACACATACACCAAGACATAAACACAAAAATGAAAAAGTACTTTTAAATATGAGGTACATATCATAAAGAAAAGGGTTAATACATGCAAGGAACCAGTTTCCAGAAGGGCTAGAAGTGCTTCTCTACCTGGGCTGCATATAAGACACAGAGCATGTTCCCCAATGCTCATGATATACCAGTGTACAAAAGGTGGGTGTTTGTAAATGATCTATAAAGGATTGTCATCCTCATTGCCCAGCACTCTTGAGCACATGAGTTTTCCTCAGATTCCTTGTCCACTCCAGTTCCTGGGACTGCATTTACCTTTCTTAACAAACTATCTCTATTTCCATGTCCCTGGTCTAATTCTTTATTTGAGGAGATGAGAACCTGTATACTTCAGATGCCTTAGGACACAGATCCACTCTTATAACAGCAGAAAAAACAAGGAATAATGCCTGAATGACTCAGGCACAGCTATGTCTTCTCAGCCATCCCTATGGCAGGAGAGTAGCATGAAGTGTTAGGTCATAAGTCGGGTACATAAGAAACCTTTGGGTGGGGAGGAATACTGGAACACCACAACTGCTACCTCCATGGCCAACATGTAATGGTGCATGTGTAGACATTGGTATATAACAGTCCCAGTCCTTGGTACAGCATTTGCCATTGAGCTTCTGACCCTTCTCTCAACTACAGCCCACTTCCTCTCTTGGGAGTCTTATCTGTGCTCTTTTTCTCCCTCCTTCCCTCCTTCCCTCCCTCCCTCTCATACCTTCCTTTCTCTCTTTCTCTTCCTTCCTTCCTTCCTTCCTTCCTTCCTCCCTCCCTCCCTCCCTCCCTTCCTTCCCTTCCTTCCTTCCTTTCTCTCTTTCTGTGTGTGAATCTGATGCATGTACACATGTATGCATGAGTGCATTGCACAGGCCAGAAAAGGATGGTAAGTATCTTCTTATGCCACTGACGGCCTTATTCCTTTGAGACGGGGTCTCTCAGAAACCTGTTCCGGCAGCCAGTATGCCCCAGTGCTTTTCCTGCCTCCATGTTCTACTGTGCTGGAGTTACAGGTATATTCATAACTATTTTTGCTGTTGTTGTTTTAACATGAGTGTTGAGGATTTGAACTCAAGTTGTCTTGCTTATGCTACAACATTCTTACCACAGATCCATTTTCCAAGCCTGTGTATTCCCTCTTAATAACCTGTTTCTGCTTCTGTTACTGTTCACATCTCTCTCTTTTTGTTTGTGGTGGTTTGAAAGAGAATGGCCCTCAAGCATAATTGAATGCTTGGTCCCTATTTGGTAGAACTATTTGGGAAGCAGTAAGATGTATGATCTTGTTAGAGGCACGTCACTGGGGGTAGACTTTGAGGTTTCAAAAGCCCATGCCATTGCAGTTCTCTTGCTCTCTGCCTCATGGCTGTGTCTCAAGATGTAAGCTCTCAGTTTTTCCTCCAGTGTCATGCTGCCTGCTGCCATGCTCCTCAGCATGATGGTCTTGGACTCTAGTTCCCTGGAACCCAAAATTAAACGTTTTCTTTAATAAGTTTCCTTGATCATGGTGGTTTTGTCATGGCAATAAAAAAGTAACTAAGACACTACACAATTCTTATTCCAAATTACAAGAATCTGGGGATACCCACTGAACTCCAATATCTGCTGATAATACCCCCTTACCCATGAGAGATCTTTTTAGACTCCAACCAGATATTCAACTCCACAGGTATTATCAAAGCCTATAAAACATTGTTTTTTCCTATCTACACACAGATGTGATAACATTTAACATTAACTAGGCACAGTAAGTTAACCATGACCAGGGTAAAATAGTTACAATATGCTAGNTTTGTCCAGTGGCTGTATTGTAGCCTATGAGGTTTATCCGAGTTGCATTCACTGCTAACTGATAACAAGCAGCAGAATGTTAGTCAATGCTCTCTAACTACTGGAGTCAGACTTTTCACTCTGTCTAGCCGCTATAGACTCATATTTACTGCTCAGAGGATATGGGATTCACTTCCAGTATTTTACATCAAAAGTCCTGAAGGGTATCTGAACTGATTCCAGGAGACTCCTTTGGGAGGGCCTGAGGAGGTCGGTGAAGGGACCACCTGCCTATACTCCAGGCCATCTGTCTTCCCTGAGACAGAAATGGAGTTGCCCAGATCAACAGCTCTCAGAATCTAACCCTGAGTGAGCCTCAGTGACAAAAGTAGTTAAACAGCCTNTGTTTGTAGCAACTTGGGAACAGTTTTAAAAACCTGCCCACCATTCAGGCTGTTGTGTGATTAATGACCTCACAAAGATATCCAACTGCAAAGCTCTTCCAGGGTCCCCTGGCTGCCAGGACTGAATGACTCAATACTAGCTAGGGTGGGGTGGGGTTGGGGGAGGAGGGAACAAGGGGGAAGGAGGAGTCAAGACCACCTTTGGATTTTGGAATATGCTGGAGGCTTCCTACCCTCACCCCTTCAGAGGCTTGGAGGTATCTTTGTACCAAGCAAAGAGTAAATTAATAGATAATTAAGCACCTAGGTACACTGAGGGCTCTCCCTCTCACAACAGTATCTTAGATACTGGAAAGGTTTAATGAGAAAGTCAAAATTTCCTGCTCAGGAAGTCAGAGTAGAACAATGTGTGGGTTTGGGTGGCTCCAGGTTGAGGACTGGAGGATGTTGGATCTTCTTTGTGCAGTAGGTGTATATGTCTGTCTGTGTGTGTGTGTGTGTGTGTGTGTGTGTGTGTGTGTTTCCTGATACTCTGCCGTGCTTAAACACTTAGACTGTGTGCTTAAACACACAGTCAGGGCAGCATGACCCAAGAAGACTTCTCTAAATGATCCACAGACCTGAAAAGTTCATTTTTTGGACTCAAGAACAGGTCTTGGGGAAGGTTCTTTGACTGCCTTTCTGTTTCTACTCTTCCCCCATACATCTTCATATCACACAACTCTACTCTCAGCTCACATAAATCCACCCAAATATACTTAGTGCTAGCTGCTGATGTCTGCCTTTGCCCACTTAGTCTCCTACGCCAGGAATGCCTTCTCCTCTTCTCAAGAACCACAGCTATAAAATTCCCTGCCAGTTCCCTGTTTTGAAAATCCTGTTCTACTGTGCAGTGGAGGCATGCTTCCCCATCTTCNGTGCTTCAAAGTCACCCAAGCCAATTTGGCACTGTGCCTCCATTGTGGGCAATCATTTGTCTTGCCCATCAGAAAGAAGATCATGGAATCCTGTGGGAGCATGGGTTTCTGAGTTGTTCCACCTCCACTCTGAGAATTTCTCTTATGTACTAGAAACCCAGAATTCTATAGAATTATCAGAGAAAAAGGATGTGTAAGAACAACTGAGCAAAGGGTACGCTGTCAGTACACTCAAATCCCAGGGGATATTTCCTGTACAAAATAGCAGCTTTGTGATCTCATTCAAATCAGTCCAGAAAATGCAGCCTTGGCTTTGAAGGGAGTCTTTACTCAAAAACAGGAGAAAAGAGCATGTCCTTGTCCTGGCTGCCTCTGGAGCAGAACAGCAAGATAAGGGACATCAGGAAGGAAAGAACACCCCACTCTCACTTGCTCCCATGGTTCTGATTTCTGTCTCACACTGTGGACACCCAGGAGTTTCCCACATAATCGGCCAGACCACTTGCCAAAGGAACTATACACCCATTTCTGCAAAGCACAAACAAGCTTGCTAAAAAATAGTTAATATGGGATGGTGAGGTGGGTCAGCAGGCAAGGTGATTACCACCACGGCTGATGATCTGAATTTGAACCTCAGGACCCACATGACAGAAGAAAATAGACTGCTACAGCTGTCCTCTAATGTCCTCTAATGTCCTCTAATGCCCACATAACATCATGGCATGTGTGTCCACACACATGTATGCATGTGCATACACACACACACACACACACACACACACACACACACACACACTCAAAAATAAATACAAATAAATAAATGTAGTTAAAATAGTTTTAATACTTAACATGAAGCCATGGAGGTGGCTCAGTGGGTAAAAGCACTTTCAATATAAGCCTGATCACTAGAACCTAATAAGCCAGATGCAGCAGTGCATGCTTGTAATCCCAGCACTATGGAGACACCGTGTCCCTGGAAAGTCACGGACTAACTAGTTTGTCATAGGTTGTTGCAGAGGTTGAACATGAGACTCTGTCTCTAACAAAGTGGAAAGTGAGGAACTGATACCTGAGGTTGTCCTTTGACCTTCACATGTGCTCTATAGCACAAGAACATAGACACATAGACACACACACACGCACAGAGAGAGAGAGAGAGACAGAGAGACAGAGAGACAGAGAGAGAGAGGGAGAGAGAGAGATTTTTTTCAAAATAGCTCATGAACTATGCCTCAGGTCCAATCTTCTTTGTCGTATATATAAGTAAGGATTCTCCTTTTAAATATTTTATGTCTACCATCTGTCTTCCAACTGAAACATATCTAAGACAGGCTCTGTGTTGAAAACAAAATGCTGTGGATAAGAAAAAGAACTATACCAATGCCTACTTTCCTTGATACCTCAACTTAATTGCAGATCAAGTAACCCTGAAGCTCCTTAAATCACATATACAAGCTATTGCTGACAATATTACTGGCCTTGACTTTCTTCGAGTTCTTGTTGTCTTTCTGTTTAAATCAATAAACTCTCTCACTTGTGTTCACTCTGACTTGTCCTTCAGTCCTGTTCTGTGAGATCAGGGACCGAGGTGTACCAAAACTGAAGTCCCTGAGTTTATGAGATTTCTGCTGTTAGTGACAACCCCATGGAAGGCTTGCAAAAGCCAGAGCACCCTTGTTTTCTGCTCCTCTCCTCCCAGAGTCTATCCTGTTCAGTCCTTACCTGGCCCATAGGTGAGCAGAAGACTGGCAGCCAGAGTCAGCAGGTGGCTCCATCGATGTGTTGAGGATGCCAGGACCCCCTGCTCCATCCTCCTTCCCAGCTGTGCTGTACTTTGCTTCTTACTCCTTTGAGTGAGTCCCTGAGGCTAAACCCAGCCTAACCTGGCCCCAGCTTTACTTCAGGGAGGGTGGCAAGGACACACCTTGCTAGGTTTCCCAGGAGGGGCAGGGCTTGCCCTAGTGAAAAGCAATGGCTGCCATGGCTGGCAAAGGCCATCTGGCATTATCCAGAGCCCATACAGTGACTAACACCTTGTAGACCAATGCAAGACCCAGGGTAAGCACAGCCCCTAATGAAGCTTGACTCTTGGGCTAAGCTAAGCTATCTACACTAATCTATCTGAGTTTGAAGGAGGACAGAGGAGCCTCTGGTACACATCTACCCTATTTAATTTTTTCCCACATTCTACCTGACGTCCTTGCTTAGAGCCTGGTACCACCAGACAGGACTGGGGTGGACCCTGCCCTGGGGAAGGTGCTACTCCTCCAGAATGCAGTTTGGTATGTGTCGGAGTGCAGAGGAGGCAGCATTCCTGTGTGGGAACTCCCTAGTTGCTGGGAGAGATGAAGATTGAGCTTTTTAGTAGCCTGACATGACCACCCTACTTTCTTTTGTCCCCACTATGGTCCCTCCCCTGTCACTATAGGAATTGTAATGTGTCACTTCTAAGTAAAGCTGCTCAGCTACTGCTGACAGACAAGAGGGTGCAAAGTGCTGTACAGAATTCAGCAAGAGGGGCTGGAGATAAAGCTTCAGAATTCAGCAAGAGGGGCTGGAGATATAGCTTAATGTTAAGAGCACTGGCTACCCTTCCAGAGGACCCAGGTTCAATTTCAAGCACTCACACAGTGGCTAACAACTATCTGTAACTCCAGTTTTAGGAGATATGATACCCTTAGCCTCCATGGACAACAGGCACAAAAGTGCTGCACAGACATTCATGCAGATAAGCACCCATATACATAAAAATTAAATAAAATATAAAATTAAAAAGAAACCGAATTCAGGAAGAAGTTTGGGGTTCTGACTCATATTTGCAAGGCACATAACCTCCTCCCAGTTCTGTGGGGTGAGTATTCACTCATAGATGTGTTNGTGTATGTGTCCATGTGTGGACTCCAGAAAACAATGTTGGGTGTCATAACTCCTCAGGTACCACTCCNTTTTTTAATTTAATTATTTTGTTACATTTATTTATTTATTTTTGTTGGTTGTTTAATATGTGTATGCATGTGCATGCATGCCATAGCACTCATATAAAGGTCAGGTGACAACTTGTAGTCGTCTGTTTTCTCCTTCCACCACGTGGCTTTCTTCCGTGGATCTAACTGAGGTCCTCAGGATTGATGACAATTGCCTTGCCCACTGAGCCATCTGGACAGCCCTCCATTGGCCTGGGGCTCACTAATGTGGCTAGATGGGTCACAGAAAGCCCAGGTATCTGTATATCTCTACCTCCCCAGAATAGGGAGTACAGATGCACACCATTACAACATCATACTGTGAGCACAGATCATGGCTTTATAGGTAGGTTCCGAGAATTGAACTCAGGTTTTCCTACTTGCAAGGCAAACATTTACTGATTTAGCTTTCTCCCTAGGCTCCTCCCTCAATTTCTTATTAAAAATAAACTGGGGCAAGAAATGGGATCTCCTTGATCCATCAGTCTTATTGTCCAGGCACCTGGGATATCTTCATCTTTCTAGCCTTAAAGCATCCAGTTGTGGTGGATTTAAAATCACTCATCTCCAAGAAGTAGAGTCAGTGCAGGCACTCAGGGAAAAGAAGTTTGGGATTTGGGCCCTCATGTCTCTCTTACATGTTGTACCTGGAACTATACTCCATAAACCTATGGCTGATACACGTTTATCAATATCCTCTACCTCCCACGCCTGAGGTCACCATCCTCTTGGCAATTTCCTGAAGATTGACCCACCTGTCTGCTTGCCCTACTTATACTACTTATAATANAAATGCATTTTGACCCCCCATCATTCTGAGCATGCATCTCAAGGGTGATGGACAAATGAACAAGTACAGGGTTGAACTGTAGCCAGTTAGTCAGGATGAGACATCAGACTTGAATGTGGAAGTGGGTGGAGAAGTGAGTCAGGCTTCCTGGAACAGATGTCTCAGAACCCAAGGTCGAAGGATAAGCTGAAATCAACTGAACCAGGGGAGGTGGGAGTGAAGAAGAGAGTTTTCCAAAGAGAATACAGCAGCTGGGGGTAGTGGAAAGGAAGAACAGGAGATGTTGAGGTTGGCTTTTGCTTGAACTTTTAAATTCAGTCCCTACCAAGGTGCTTCCCACCTAAAAAAGCAAACACAGAGAAGCAGAAGCAAAACCATTGCTCCCCCAAGCTCCAGCANTGGGGAGTTTATACAGTTCTAGCACTTTCTCTAGGATGGAACCTCAAACTTCTCACACATCATCAGACAATCAATCACAAGGGTCCAAGTTCAAAAGCTGCCCTGCCTTTATAAAGAGTAAGCAGGACCCTGGTTCAGTTCCCAGAACCCATGTCTGACAATTCACAACTGCCTGCAACTCCAGCTCCAGTGGATCTGATGCCCTCGTCTGGCTTCCACAGTCACTCCACTCATGTGCACATGCCCCCACACAGTCACAGACATGATTAAAAATACAATAAATCTTTAATATAAAGGCAAGCAGAACAGGATAAGTGGATTTAGCTTCACTATAGGCAATCATAACTGCTGTTTGTTGAGCACCTACTATGTGATGTAAATAATTTCTAGTCATCACCAAGCTAGGATTTCCCCTCTTCCATAAGGCAGTTTGTGTAAGGAGTATGGGGGTAGGGTTGGGGCCTCATACAAGCTAGGCAAGTACTCTTCAANTGAACCATACCTCTCNAACCTCTCACTGGATAGCCCTAGATCAGAGCTCTGCCTGTCACTTACACTCCTAGCTCCTCATTGGGGAATTCCAGGCAGTCATTCAAACACATGACAGTTCTAGTATCTTAGCATCCCACATGCTGTGATTACAGGTGTCAACCATGACAGTCCACTCGTGTGTGTGTGTGTGTGTGTGTGTGTGTGTGTGTGTGTGTAGTACATCTGTGTATGCAGGTGTATGTGCACTTGCATATGTGTGCATGTGGAAGCAGAAGTGTATTTAAGGTGCCTTCCTCAATCACTCTCCACTTTAAAATTTTGTCATGTAAGGATTTCATATGTGTGTATAATGTATTTTGATCAAGCACATCCATGGAGTGCATTTTAAGAAGTGTGCCCCTTGGGCATGAAAGATATCAAAAAACTGGCCAGGAAGGATATGAGAACTCCAAATGTGTACATTGATTCTGGAGTCAACAAAGCTGTTTGGATCAAAGGAATAAGGAAAGTTCCATTCAATACCCATGTGTTTTTGTCCAGAAAACATAAAGAAAATACGGATTCACCAAACAAGCTCTGTACTTTACTAAGCTATGTCCCTGTTACCACATTAAAAAATCCACTTTCTCTCTTAGGAAACCTCTAAGATCTGTACTGCAGAGGACAACAGACAGTATGGACTTCTCCAACCTTTCCCCAAGCCTCTTGAT